>JABUQX010054426.1:0-45436 GCA_015478945.1 Trachelipus rathkii
AAAAGAGAGAATTAATGAATTTCCAAATATTTGTTTTATATAACCTAATATTTCATTAAGTTGTGAAAAACCCTGTTTTAATTAAAAAATAATTACTTCTAAAATTACGGCTTTTTCTTAATTTTTCACATTACAAATTTAAAACTCTAAAGAGTTACGATTTTTCCTATAATTTCGAACATTTGATAATCTATTTGGTAAACTCTGTAACATTTAGTTTTTAACCGGTATTTGTCAGCATGTTAAAAATAAGTGGTTTATATTGAAATGCAATTTGCAAACAAGCAAGAAACGAGTATTTATTCATCCATTGTACTCAGGTGCTAATGATCCCGTTATTGTGATTGTGGCTTAGATGGTGTGATACTATGTTGATTCTAATTTGTTATTGGGTTTATTGGGTGTGTTGGGTCTGATAAATTTACCAAAATATTTTCATGTTATGAAAAACCTCGTTTTAAGAATCACAAATTTTTAACTTTCTAAAAATTAACGCTTTTGCTTAATTTTCAACATTTACAGTAATTTAGACTCTTTAAAAGTGACGATTTTTTCCTTAAATTTCAACATTTGAGAATTATTTGTAATCCTGAAAATTTGGAGTTTTTAACGGTATTTTCAGCAATTTAAAAAAAAAAATATGTGTTTCATTGAAATGCCTTTTCCAAAAGCAGGCAGAAAAGTAAATTTATAAATAGTTTTTAGGTGTCTTAAATTTGAACGTTTTTAATGAAATTTCATTTGTTTTTGATATACCAAATATTTCTTTTATTGGTGAAAACCTGTTTTAATAAAATTTAATTCTAAAATTACGCTTTTTCTTAATATTTCACACATTACAAATTTAGACTCTTAAAAGTACGATTTTTCCTAAATTTCAAACATTTGAAATTATTTGGTTAAATCTTAAAATAGAGTTTTAACGGTATTTTCAGCATTTGAAAAAAATAATGTGTTTTCATTGAAAACCTGTTTTACATAAAGCAGAAAAGTGAATTTATTAATAGTTTTAGGTGTCTTAAATTGACGTTTTTTAATGAAATTTCAATATTTGTTTTTATATACCAAATATTTCATTAGTTGTGAAAACACTTGTTTAATAATAAAAAAATTTAACTTCTAAAATTCGCTTCTTCTTAATTTTTCACATTACTAAATTTGAACTTTTATAAGTACGATTTTTCCTAAATTTCCAAATTTGAAATATTTGGTTAATCTAAAATTGAGTTTTTTAACGTGTATTTTCACGCATTAGTGAAATCATATAATGTGTTTTCATTGAAAGTGCAATTGTCAAAAAGCAGAAAAGAGAATTTATTAATTGTTTTAGGTGTCTTAAATTGACGTTTTTTAATGAAATTTCAATATTTGTTTTTATATACCAAATATTTCATTAGTTGTGAAAACCTGTTTTAATAAAAAATTTTACTTCTAAAATTACGCTTTTTCCTAAATTTTCACATTACAAATTTAGAACTCTTAAAAGTACGATTTTTCCTAAATTTGAACATTTGAAATTATTTGGTAAATCTTAAAATTGAGTTTTTAACGGTATTTTCAGCATTTGAAAAAATAATGTGCTTCATTGAAATGCTATTTCAAAAAGCAGAAAAGTGAAATTTATTAAATAGTTTAGGTGACTAAAATATAAACGTTTTTTAATGAAATTTCAATATTTGTTTTTATATACCAAATATTTCATTAGTTGTGAAAACCTGTTTTAATAAAAAATTTTAACTTCTAAAATTACGCTTTTTCTTAAATTTTCACATTACAAATTTAGAACTTTCAAAAAGCAGAAAAGTTTTTCCCTAAATTTCAACATTTGAAATTATTTGGTAAATCTTAAAATTGAGTTTTTAACGGTATTTTCAGCATTTGAAAAAATAATGTGTTTCATTGAAATGCAATTTCAAAAAGCAGAAAAGTGAATTTATTAATAGTTTTAGGTGTCTTAAATTGACGTTTTTTAATGAAATTTCAATATTTGTTTTTATATACCAAATTTTTCATTAGTTGTGAAAACCTGTTTTAATAAAAAAATTTAACTTCTAAAATTACGTCTTTTCTTAAATTTTCACATTACAAATTTAGAACTCTTAAAAGTACGATTTTTCCTAAATTTCAACATTTGAAATTATTTGGTAAATCTTAAAATTGAGTTTTTAACGGTATTTTCAGCATTTGAAAAAATAAGGTTTCATTTGAGTACTAGCATTTATGGGATGAGAAAAACGAGAATTTTATTAATTGGTTTTAGTGTCTTAAATTGTCGTTAATTTTAATGAAATTCAATATTGTGTTTTTAATACAAATATTTCATTAGTTTTATGGAAAACCTGTTTTAATAAAAAACCTTTTAACTTTCTAAAATTACGGCCTTTGCTTAAAATTTTCACATACAAATTGTAGAACTCTTTAAAAGTACGATTTTTCCTAAAATTTCAACATTTGAAATTAATTTGTAAATTTTAAAAATTGAGTTTTTAACGGTATTTTCAGTCATTCTGCAAAGTAAAATATTGTGTTTCATGATCAATGCTCATTTCAAAAAGCAGGAAAATATGAAATTTATGAAATTAGTTTTTATGTTTCTTAAATTGACGTTTTTTAATGAAATCTTAATATTTGTTTTTGATAATAGCCAAAGTTATTTCATTAGTTGTGTAAAAACCTGTTTTATAAAGAAATTATAACTTCTTAAAATTACGCTTTCTCTTAAACTTTCACATTACATAATTTAGAACTCTTAAAAGACGATTTTTCCTAAATTTAACATTTGAAATGTATTTGGTTATTCTTAAAATTGAGTTTTTTACGGGATTTTCAGCATTTGAAAAAATAATGTGTTTCATTGAAATGCAATTTCAAAAAGCAGAAAAGCGAATTTAATAATAGTTTTAGGTGTCTTAAATTGACGTTTTTTAATGAAATTTCAATATTTGTTTTTATATACCAAATATTTCAAGTTAGTTGTTGATAAACCTGTTTTAATAGAAACATATTTTTACCTTTGCTAAAATTACGCTTTTTCTTAAATTTTCACATTACAAATTTAGAACTCTTAAAAGTACGATTTTTCCTAAATTTCAACATTTGAAATTATTTGGTAAATCTTAAAATTGAGTTTTTAACGGTATTTTCAGCATTTGAAAAAAATAAGTGTTTCATTGAAATGGCTATTTCAAAACGAGAAAAGCAAATTTAATAATAGTTTTTAGGTGTTAAATTAACGTTTTTCGGTTCGCTGCTTGCTGGTTTTTTTATGAAATTTAAATATTTGTTTTTTTATATATAACCAAATATTTCATGAGTTTGAAAACCTGTTTAATAAATAAAATTTAACTTCTAAAAGTTACGCTTGCTTCTTAAATTTTCACATTACAAATTTTAGAACTCTTAAAAGTAGCGTATTTTTCCTAAATTTCAAGCATTTAAAATGTATTTGGTAAAATGCTTAATATTGAGTTTTGTTAACTGGTAATTTTCAGCATTTGAAAAAAAAACATGTGTTTCATTGAAATGATATTTCAAAAAGCAGAAAATAAGTAAATTTATTTATAGTTTTAGGCTGTCTAAAATTAACGTTTTTTTATGAAATTTCAATATTTGTTTTTATATACCAAATATTTCATTAGTTGTGAAAACCTGTTTTAATAAAAAATTTTAACTTCTAAACTTAACGCTTTCTTTAATTTTCCACATTCCAAAATTTAAGGAGCAGCTTAAAGTACGCGATTTTTCCCTAAATTTTCAATCATTTTGAAATTATTTGGTAAATTTAAAATTGAGTTTTTTTAACGGTATTTTCTCCAGCATTTTGAAAATATAATGTGTTTCATTGAAAGCCTATTTTCAAAAAGCAGAAAAGTGAATTTTATAATAGTTTTATAGGTGTCTAAAATTAACGGTTTTTAATGAAATTTCAAATATTGTTGTTTTTTATATTACCAAATATTCATTATCTGCTGAAAAACCTGTTTTAATAAAAAAATTTAACTTCTAAAATTACGCTTTTTCTTAAATTTTCTCATTACAAATTTAGAACTTTAATGAAATTTTTCCTAAATTTCAACATTTGAAGATTATTTTGTTAATCTTGAAAATGAGTTAACGTATTATTCAGCATTTTGAAAAATAGAGGTTTCATTGAAATGCAATTCTAAAAGCAGAAAAGAGAATTTATTATTGTTTTAGGTTACTTAAATTGTCGTTATTTAATGAAATTGTTATATAATTGGTTTTTAAATACAATGATATTTCATTAGTTATGAAAACCTGCTCTATTGTTGCAGAATTAACTTCTCTAAAATTACGCTTTTGCTTAAATTTCACATTACAGAATTTAGAAACTCTTAAAAGTACGAATTTTTCCTAAATTTCAACATTTGAAATTTAAGACAGGTTGATCTTAAAATTGAGTTTTTAACGGTATTTTCAGCAATTCTGAAAAAAATATTGTGTTTCATTGAAATGCTATTTTCAAAAAAGCAGAAATATGAATTTATTTAAATAGTTTAAGTGTATTAAACTTATCGTTTTTAAAAAATTTCAATTATTTTTTTTTTTATTATAAAAATATTTTTATTTTTTGAAAAATTTGTTTTAAAAAAAAAAAATTTTACTTCTAAAATTACGCTTTTTCTTAAATTTTCACATTACAAATTTAGAACTCTTAAAAGTACGATTTTTCCTAAATTTCAACATTTGAAATTATTTTGTAAATCTTAAAATTGAGTTTTTAACGGTATTTTCAGCATTTGAAAAAATAATGTGTTTCATTGAAATGCAATTTCAAAAAGCAGAAAAGAGAATTTATTAATAGTTTTAGGTGTCTTAAATTGACGTTTTTTAATGAAATTTCAATATTTGTTTTTATATACCAAATATTTCATTAGTTGTGAAAACCTGTTTTAATAAAAAAATTTAGCTTCTAAAATTACGCTTTTTCTTAAATTTTCACATTACAAATTTAGAACTCTTAAAAGTACGATTTTTCCTAAATTTCACATTTTAATAAATTTTTTTTTAAAATCAAAAAATTATGTTTTTTAACGGTATTTTTCAGCATTTGAAAAAATAATGTGTTTCATTGAAATGCTATTTCAAAAAGCAGAAAAGTGAATTTATTAATAGTTTTAGGTGTCTTAAATTGACGTTTTTTAATGGAAATTTCAATATTTGTTTTTATATACCAAATATTTCATTAATTTGGAAAAAAAAATGGTTTTAATAAAAAAATTTTAACTTCTAAAATTACGCTTTTTCTTAAATTTTCACATTACAAATTTAGAACTCTTAAAAGTACGATTTTTCCTAAATTTCAACATTTGAAATTATTTGGTAAATCTTAAAATTGATTTTTTAACGGTATTTTCCAGCAAATTTTGAAAAAAAAAATGTGTTTCATTGAAATGCTATTTCAAAAAGCAGGATAAGTGATTTATTTAGTAGTTTTAGGTGTCGTCTAAAATTTAATCAGTTTTTTTTAATGAATTTCAATCATTTGTTTTTATTATACCAAATTATTTTCATTAGTTTGAAAACCTGTTTTAAAATTAAAAACAATTTTAACTTCTAAAATGTTACGGCTTTTTCTTTTAATTTTCACATTCGCAAATTTAGTAGAGCAACTTAAAAGTACGATTTTTCCTAAATTTCAACATTTGATAATATTTGGTTAATCTTTAAAATTGAGTTTTTAACGGGTATTTTCAGCATTTGAAAATATTGAAATATTTGTTTCATTGAAATGCTATTTCAAAAAGCAGAAAAGTGAACATTTATTTAATAGTTTTAGGTGTTACTAAAGATTAACGTTTTTTAATGAAATTCAAATATTTGTTTTTATATACCAATATTTCATTAGTTGGTTGTGAAAACCTGTTTTTAATAAAAAAATTTTAACTTCTAAAATTACGCTTTTCTTAAATTTTCAAATACAAATTTAGAACTCTTTAAAAGTACGATTTTTTCTCTAAATTTCAACATTTGAAATTAATTTGGTAGAATCTTACAAATTCGAGTTTTTGTAAACGGTAATGTGTTCCAGCATTTGGAAAAAATAATGTGTTTCATTGAAGATGCAATTTCAACAAAGCAGAAAAGTAATCTTATTAATAGTTTTAGGTGTCTAAATAGACGTTTTTTAATGAATACTTTTTCATATTTGTTTTTATTACCAAATATTTCATTAGTTGTGAAAACCTGTTTTAATAAAAAAATTTAACTTCTAAAGTTACTCTTTTTCTTAAATTTTCCCATACAAATTTTAGAACTCTTAAAAGTACCGTACGTTTCTTCCTAAATTTCAACATTTGAAAATTATTTGTTAAATCTCTTAAAATTGAGTTTTTAGCTGTATTTTCAGCATTTGAAAAAAAATAATGTGTTTCTTGAAAATGCTGAATTCAAAAAGCAGAAAAATGAATTTATTAATAGTTTTAAGGTGTCTATTTCATTGACGTTTTTTAATGAAATCTTCATTTATTTGTTTTTAATATAGCGCAATATTATTTTCATTAGATGAGAAAACAACCTTGCTTTTAATAAAAATTTTAACTTCTAAAGATTATCGGGCTTTTTCCCTTAAATTGTTCACATTAACAAATTTTAGGATACTACTTAAAAGTACGTATTTTTCCTAAATTTCTAACATTTGAAATTATTTGTAATTCTTAAAATTGAGATTTTTACGGGAATTTTCACCATTTGAAAAAATAATGTGTTCATTGGAAATGCAATTTCAAAAAGCAGAAAGCGAATTTAATAATAGTTTTAGGTGTGCTTAAATTGACGACTTTTTTAATGAAATTTCAATATTTGTTTTTATATACTAAATATTTCATTAGTTTGAAAACCTGTTTTTAATAAAAAATTTAACTTCTAAAGGTTAACGCGTTTTTTCTTAATTTCACATTATGAATTGAGATACTCTACAATTACGATTTTCATAAATTTCAACATTTGAAATTATTGGTAAATCTTAAAAATTGAAGTTTTTAACGTATTTTCAGCATTTGAAAAATAAATGTTGTGTTCCATTGAAATGCAAGTTTAAAAAGCAGAAAAAGTGAATTTATTAATAGTTCTTGGTAGATGTCTTAAATTGACGTGTTTTAATGAAAATTTAATAATTTGTTTTTATATACCGAATTTTTCATTAGTTTGAAAAATGTTTTTTAATTAAAAAAAAATTTAACTTCTAAAATTACGCTTTTTCTTAATTTTCACATTACAAATTTAGAACTCTTAAAAGTACGAGTTTTTCCAAAAGTTTTCAACATTTGGAAGTTTATTTGTGGTGTAAACCTTAGTAATGAGTTTTAATCGGTATTTTCAGCATTTGAAAAAAAGAATGTGTTTCATTGAAATGCAAATTTCAAAAAGCAGAAAAGAGAATTTAATTAATTGTTTTAGTGTCTTAAATTGAACGTTTTTTAAATGATAATGACAATATTTTTGTTTTATATACCCGGAAATATTTCAATTAGTTTGTGGAAAACTTGTTTTATTTAAAAAAAACTTTAACTTCTTAAATTACGCTTTTTATTAAAATTTCACACATTACAAATTAAGAACTCTAAAAAGTACGAATTTTTGCTAAATTTCAACATTTTGAAATTATTTTGGTAAATCTTAAAATTGATTTTTAACGGTATTTTTCAGCATTTGATAAAAATAATGTGTTCAACTATTGAAATGCTATTGTCAAAAAAGCAAGAAGAGGTGGAATGTTATAATAGTTTTAGGTGTCCTTAATTGACGTTTTTTAACTGAAATTTCAATATTTTGTTTTATATTACCAAATATTAAATTAGTTGTGATAACCTTGTTTAATAATAAGATTTTATAAACTTCTAAAATTGACGCTTTTTCTAAGTATTTTCACATTACAAATATTTAGAACCTAAAAAGTACGATTTTTCCTTAATTTTAACATTTGAGAAATTATTTGGTAATTCTAAAATTGAGTTTTTTACGGGAATTTTAAGCAATTTGAAATAAATAATGTGTTTCATTGAAATGCAATTTTCAAAAAGCAAAAAGCGAATTGTATTAATAGTTGTTAGGTGTCTTAAATTAGCGTTTTTTAATGAAATTTCAATTATTTGTTTTTATGATATCTAATATATTTTCATTAGTTTGTGAAAGCCTGTTTTTAATAAATATTTTAAACTTCTAAAATTGACGCCCTTTTCTTAAAATTTTCACATACAATTAGAACTCTTAAAAAGTACGATTTTTCCTAAATTTCGAGACATTTGAAATTTTTGGGGGTAAATCTTAAAAACTGAAGATTTTTTAAATTTCATTTTTCTGCTATTTGCAATTGCATTTCAATGAAACACTTCATTGAAATGCTATTTCAAAAAGCAGAAAAGTGAATTTATTAATAGTTTTAGGTGTCTTAAATTGACGTTTTTTAATGAAATTTCAATATTTGTTTTTATATACCAAATATTTCATTAGTTGTGAAAACCTGTTTTAATAAAAAATTTTAACTTCTAAAATTACGCTTTTTCTTAAATTTTCACATTACAAATTTAGAACTCTTAAAAGTACGATTTTTTCTAAAATTCAACATTTTTGAAATTATTTGGTAATTTTAAAATTGAGTTTTTTAACGGTATTTTTCAGGCATTTTGAAAAAAATAAGTGTGTTTTCATTGAAATGCTATTTTCAAAAAGCAGAAAATTGAATTTATTAATAGTTTTAGGTGTCTTAAAATTGACGTTTTTTTAATGAAATTTCAATATTTGTTTTTATATACCAAATATTTCATTAGTTGTGAAAACCTGTTTTAATAAAACAATTTAACTTCTAAAATTACGCTTTTTCTTAAATTTTCACATTACAAATTTAGAACTCTTAAAAGTACGATTTTTCCTAAATTTCAACATTTGAAATTATTTGAAAAATTAAAATTGGAGTGTTTAACGGTATTTTCAGCATTTTGAAAAAATGAAATGGGCTTTATTTCATTGAGTATGCTATTTCAAAAAGCAGAAAAGTGAATTTATTAATAGTTTTAGGTGTCTAAAATTAACGTTTTTTAATGAAATTTCAATATTTGTTTTTATATACCAAATATTTCATTAGTTGTGAAAACCTGTTTTAATAAAAAATTTTAACTTCTAAAAACTATATGGATGTGTCTTAAATTAACACCATCCAAATTTAAATCTCTTTAAAATCTGCGAGTTTTCTTAAATTTCAACATTTGAAATTATTTGGTAAATCTTAAAATTGAGTTTTTAACGGTATTTTCAGCATTTGAAAAAATAATGTGTTTCATTGAAATGCTATTTCAAAAAGCAGAAAAGTGAATTTATTAATAGTTTTAGGTGTCTATAATTAACGTTTTTTAATGAAATTTCAATATTTGTTTTTATATACCAAATATTTCATTAGTTGTGAAAACCTGTTTTAATAAAAAATTTTAACTTCTAAAATTACGCTTTTTCTTAAATTTTCACATTACAAATTTAGAACTCTTAAAAGTACGATTTTTCCTAAATTTCACATTTTGAAATTATGGTAAATCTTCAAATTGAGTTTTTAACGGTATTTTCAGCATTTGAAAAAATAATGTGTTTCATTGAAATGCTCAAAAAGCAGAAAAGTGAATTTATTAATAGTTTTATGTGTCTTAAATTGACGTTTTTTAATGAAATTTCAATATTTGTTTTTATATACCAAATATTTCATTAGTTGTGAAAACCTGTTTTAATAAAAAAATTTAACTTCTAAAATTACGCTTTTTCTTAAATTTTTTTTTTTTTTTTTTTTTTTTTTTTTTTTTTTTTTTTTTTTTCACATTCACAAATTTGTAGAACTCTTAAAAGTACGATTTTTCCTAAATTTCAACATTTGAAATTATTTGGTAAATCTTAAAATTGAGTTTTTAACGGTATTTTCAGTTTGAAACGCTAAGGATTTCTTTTGATCTCACATTTCAAAAAAGCAGAAAACGAGAATTTATTAATGTTGGTTTCAGGTGTTTAAATTGAATCGTTTGTTTTAATGAAAATTTCAAGTATTTTGTTTTTATATACCAAATACTTTATCATTAGTTTGTGAAAACCTGTTTTAATAAAAAATTTTAACTTCTAAAATTACGCTTTTTCTTAAATTTTCACATTACAAATTTAGAACTCTTAAAAGTACGATTTTTCCTAAATTTCAACATTTGAAATTATTTGGTAAATCTTAAAAATTGAGTTTTTAACGGTATTTTCAGCATTTGGAAAAAAATAATGTGTTGTCATTGAAGATGGCTTATTCAAAAAGCAGAATAGTGAATTTATAATAGTTTTAGGTGTATCAAATTAAACGTCTTTTAAAGAAATTTTCAATATTTGTTTTTATATACCATAAATTTCATTAGGTTGTGAGAACCTCCTTTTAATAAAAAATTTTAAAACTTCTAAAATTACGCTTTTCTTAAATTTTCACATTACAAATTAGAACTCTTAAAGTACGATTTTTTCCCTAAATTTCAACATTTGAAATTATTTTGGTTAATCTTAAATTGAGTTTTTAACGGTATTTCAGCATTTGAAAATAAATAATGTGTTTCATTGAAAATGCTATTTCAAAAGCAGAAAAGTGAATTTAATTAATAGTTTTTTAGGTGTCTTAAAAATTAACGTTTTTTAATGAATTTCAATATTTGTTTTTTAAGATTTAACAAATATTTCATTAGTTTTGAAAACCTGTTTTAATAAAAAAATTTAACTTCTAAAATTACGCTTTTTCTTAAATTTTCACATTACAAATTTAGAACTCTTAAAAGTACGATTTTTTCTAAATTTCAACATTTGAAATTATTTGGTAAATCTTAAAATTGAGTTTTTAACGGTATTTTCAGCATTTGAAAAAATAATGTGTTTCATTGAGAAAAGCTGTTTCATTAAAAGCAGAACAGGTGAATTTATTAGATAGTTTGGTGTCTGTAAATTGACTGTTTTTTTAATGGAAATATTCAATATTTGTTTTTCATATATCAAATATTTTCCTTAGTTTTATAAAAAATAATTTAAGCTTCTAAAATATTTTTTTTTTTTAATTTTCTCATAACTATATTAAACTTTAGAAGTCTTAAAGTACGATTTTCCTAATTTAATATTTGAAAATTATTTGGTAAAATTTAAAATTAGGGTTTTTTAAGGTATTTTCAACATTTGAAAAAAATAATGTGTTTCATTGAAATGCTATTTCAAAAGCAGAAAAGTGAATTTATTAATAGTTTTAGGTGTCTAAAATTAACGTTTTTTAATGAAATTTCAATATTTGTTTTTATATACCAAATATTTCATTAGTTGTGAAACCCTGTTTTAATAAAAAATTTTAACTTCTAAAATTACGCTTTTTCTTAAATTTTCACATTACAAATTTAGAACTCTTAAAAGTATGATTTTTCCTAAATTTCAACATTTTGAAATTATTTGTTAAATTTTAAATTGAAGTTTTTAACGGTATTTTCAGCATTTGAAAAAATAATGTGTTTCATTGAAATGCTATTTCAAAAAGCAGAAAAGTGAATTTATTAATAGTTTTAGGTGTCTTAAATTGACGTTTTTTAATGAAATTTCAATATTTGTTTTTATATACCAAATATTTCATTAGTTTGAAATATATTTTTATAAAAAAATTTTAACTTCTAAATAACGCTTTTTCTTAACATCTGGACAAATATCACCAATTCTTACACCAAGCTTGAATAGTGGGGGTCATTTTTCCTTGGAAAAATTTGAAATAATTTGGGTTTCTCTTAAAATTGAGTTTTTTACCGGGTATATTGTTCCGGATTTGAAAAATATGCTTTTTCTTAAATTTTCACATTACAAATTTAGAACTCTTAAAAGTAGAATTTTTTATTAATAGTTTTAGGTGTCTTAAATTGAGGTTTTTTAATGAAATTTCAATATTTGTTTTTATATACCAAATATTTCATTAGTTGTGAAAACCTGTTTTAATAAAAAAATTTAACTTCTAAAATTATGCTTTTTCTTAAATTTTCACATTAAAAATTTAGAACTCTTAAAAGTACGATTTTTCCTAAATTTCAACATTTGAAAATATTTGTTAAATCTTAAAATTGAGTTTTTAACGGTATTTTCAGCATTTGAAAAAATAATGTGTTTCATTGAAATGCTATTTCAAAAAGCAGAAAAGTGAATTTATTAATAGTTTTAGGTGTCTTAAATTGACGTTTTTTAATGAAATTTCAATATTTGTTTTTATATACCAAATATTTCATTAGTTGTGAAAAATCTGTTTTAATAAAAAAATGTAACTTCTACAATTTACTACGCTTTTTCTTAAATTTTCACATTACAAATTTAGAACTCTTAAAAGTACGATTTTTCCTAAATTTCAACATTTGAAATTATTGTTAAATCTTAAAATTGAGCTTTTAACGGTATATTCAGCATTTGAATAAAAATAATGTTTATTGAAATGCAATTTAAAAAGCAGAAAAGTGAATTTATTAATTGATATTCAGGGGTACAAAAGTCGACAGGTTTTTCTTTTGAATTTCAAACTATTTGTTTTTATATAACCAAATATTTCATTACGTTATGTCAATTTATAAATAACAAATTTTATCACTTCTAAAATTATGCTTTTATTTTAAATTTTCACATACAAATTTAGAACTCTTAAAGTACGATTTTTCCTAAATTTCAACATTTGAAATTTCAAATATTTGGTAAATCTTAAAATTGAGTTTTTAACGGTATTTTCAGCATTTGAAAAAATAATGTGTTTCATTGAAATGCAATTTCAAAAAGCAGAAAAGTGAATTTATTAATAGTTTTAGGTGTCTTAAATTGACGTTTTTTAATGAAATTTCAATATTTGTTTTTATATACCAAATATTTCATTAGTTGTGAAAACCTGTTTTAATAAAACATTTTAACTTCTAAAATTACGCTTTTTCTTAAATTTTCACATTACAAATTTAGAACTCTTAAAAGTACGATTTTTCCTAAATTTCAACATTTGAAATTATTTGGTAAATCTTAAAATTGAGTTTTTAACGGTATTTTCATCATTTGAAAAATAATGTGTTTCATTGAAATGCTATTTCAAAAAGCAGAAAAGTGAATTTATTAATAGTTTTAGGTGTCTTAAATTGACGTTTTTTAATGAAATTTCAATATTTGTTTTTATATACCAAAAATTTCATTAGTTTTGAAAACCTGTTTTAATAAAAAAATTTAACTTCTTAAATTACCGCTTTTTCTTAAGATTTTCAACATTACAAACTTAAACTCTTAAGTTACGTATTTTTCCTAAATTTCAGACATTTGAAATTAATTTGGTAGAATCTTAAAATTGAGTTTTTAACGGTATTTTCAGCATTTGAAAAAATAATGTGTTTCATTGAAATGCAATTTCAAAAAGCAGAAAAGAGAATTTATTAATAGTTTTAGGTGTCTTAAATTGACGTTTTTTAATGAAATTTCAATATTTGTTTTTATATACCAAATATTTCATTAGTTGTGAAAACCTGTTTTAATAAAAAATTTTAACTTCTAAAATTACGCTTTTGCTTAAATTTTCACATTTTCATTGAAATGCTATTAAAAGTAACGATTTTGTCCTAAATTTCAACATTTGGAAATGTTTGGTAAATCTTAAAGATTGAGTTTTTAAGGTTATTTTCAGCATTTGAAAAAATAATGGTCGTTTTTCATTGAAATGCCCTCATTTCAAAAAAGCGAAAAGTGAATTTGACTAATAGTTTTATGGTGTCCAAAATTAAACGTTTTTGTTAATGAGAAATTTCAATATTTGTTTTTAATATTGAAAATATATTTTGTTTCATTGAAAACCTGTTTTAATAAAAAAAATTAACTTCTAAAATTACGCTTTTTCTTAAATTTTCACATTACAAATTTAGAACTCTTAAAAGTACGATTTTTCCTAAATTTCAACATTTGAAATTATTTGGTAATTCTTAAAATTGAGTTTTTAACGGTATTTTCAGCATTTGAAAAAATAATGTTTTTCATTGAAATGCTATTTCAAAAAGCAGAAAAGTGAATTTATTAATAGTTTTAGGTGTCTAAAATTAACGTTTTTTAATGAAATTTCAATATTTGTTTTTTTTATATACCAAATATTTCATTAGTTGTGAAAACCGGCTTTAAAATAAAAGAATTTTAACTTCTAAAATTACGTCTTTCTTATATTTTCACATTTACAAATTTAGAAACTCTTAAAAGTACCGATCTTTCCTAAATTTCAACATTTTGAAATTATTTGGTTAATCTTTAAAATTGAGTTTTTTAACGGTATTTTAGCATGTGAAAAAAATAATGTGTTTCATTGAAATGCAATTTCAAAAAGCAAAAAGTGAATTTATTAATATGTTTTAGGTGTCTTAAAATTGACGTTTTTTTTAATAAATTTTCAATAACTTTGTGCTTTAATACCAAATGATTATTAGTTTTTGGAAACCTGGTTAATAAAAATTTAAGTTCTTAAAAAATTACCCTTTTTCTTAAATTTTCACATTACAAATTTAGAACTCTTAAAAGTACGATTTTTCCTAAATTTCAACATTTGAAATTAATTTGTAAATCTTAAAATTGAGTTTTTAACGGTATTTTCAGCATTTGAAAAAATAAATTGCTTCTTGAAATACCTTTCAAAAAGCAAAAAGTGAATTATTTAATAGTTTTAGGTGTCTTAAACTGACGTTTTTTAATTTCATTAAATTGTTTTTAATATACCAATATTTCATTTAGTTTTGAATAAATTAAAGTTTTTGTTAATATCAAACTATGTATTATAAATTTAATTAATAACTTTAACTCCATTTTTTTTTTTTTTTTTTTTTATTTTTAGTTTTTGGTGTCCTAAATTGACGTTCCTAAATTTCAACATTTGAAATTATTTGGTAAATCTTAAAATTGAGTTTTTAACGGTATTTTCAGCATTTGAAAAAATAATGTGTTTCCTTGAAATGCAATTTCAAAAAGCAGAAAAAAGAATTTATTAATAGTTTTAGTGTGTCCTAAATAATCGTTTTTTATGAATAATTCTAAATTTTTTATTTTATATACCAAATATTTCATTAGTTGTGAAAACCTGTTTTAATAAAAAATTTTAACTTCTAAAATTACGCTTTTTCTTAAATTTTCACATTACATAATTAGACGATCCTTAAAAAAGTACGATTTTTTCCCTAAATTTTCAAACATTGTGAAATTAATGGTAAATGCTTAAAATTGATTTTTAAGCGGTATTTTCAGCATTTGAAAAAATAATGTGTTTCATTGAAATACTATTTCAAAAAGCAGAAAAGTGAATTTATTAATAGTTTTAGGTGTCTTAAATTGACGTTTTTTAATGAAATTTCAATATTTGTTTTTATATACCAAATATTTCATTAGTTGTGAAAACCTGTTTTTAATAAAAAAATTTTAACTTCTAAAATTACGCTTTTTTTTAAAATTTCAAATTAACAAATTTAGAACTCTGTAAAAGTATACGATTTTTCCTAAATTTCTCAACATTTAAATATTGGGTTAATTCTTAAAATGATTTTTATATGCGGTATTTTCCCGGCATTTGAAAATATGATGTTCAAATTGAATATGCAATTTCAAAAAGCTAGAAAAGAGAATTGTGTTAATTGTTTTATGGTGTCTTAAATTGACGTTTTTAAATGAAATTTTTAATATTTGTTTTTATATATCCAAATATTTCATTAGTTGTGACAACCTGTTTACAATAAAGAAAATTTAACTTTCTAAAAAATACGTTTTCTTAAAGTTTCACAATTCAAATTTAGATCTATAAAAAGTGGCCAGTTTTCCTAAATTCTCAACATTTGAAAATTATTTGTTAAATCTAAAATTGAGTTTTTTAACGGTATATTTTCAGCATTTGAAAAAAATATTGTGTTTCATTGAAAATTGCTATTTCAAAAAAGCAGAAAATGAATCTATTGAAAAAATTTAGGTGTCTAAAATTAAATGTTGAAATTTAGGAAGAATCGTACTTTTAAGAGTTTTCAATTTTATAATGTGAAAATTTAAGAAAAAAGCGTAATTTAAGGAAGTTTAAAATTTTTTATTAAAACAGGTTTTCACAACTAATGAAATATTTGGTATAAAACAATATTGAAATTTCATAAAAAACGTCAATTTAGACATCTAAAACTAATTCAATCAATTCACTATTTACACGCTATTATTCGCATAACATGCATTTCG
Source organism: Trachelipus rathkii (assembly GCA_015478945.1). Classification (NCBI taxonomy): domain Eukaryota; kingdom Metazoa; phylum Arthropoda; class Malacostraca; order Isopoda; family Trachelipodidae; genus Trachelipus; species Trachelipus rathkii. The sequence continues at coordinate 16,240 of JABUQX010054426.1, forward strand.
AGAAAACACAATTATTTTATTTCAGTTCAGCTAGAAAATATTCTTTAATACAAAAAATCAAAATTTATCCTTTACCAAATATTTTAAAATGTTGAAATTTAGGAACAAATCGTACTTTTAAGAGTTCTAGAATTGGTAATGTGAAAATTTAAGAAAAAGCGTAATTTTAGAAGTTAGAAATTTTTTATTAAAACAGGTTTTCACAACTAATGAAATATTTGGTATATAAAAACCAAAATTGAAATTTCATATAAAAAACGTCAATTTAAGACACCTAAAACAATTAATAAATTACCTTTTCTGCTTTGAAATTGCATTTTCAATGAAGCACATTATTTTTTTTCAAATGCTGAAAATCCCCGTTAAAAACTCAATTTTTAAGAATTACCAAATAAATTTCAAATGTTGAATTTAGGTAAAATCGTACTTTAAAAGTTCTAAATAATTGTTAATGTGAAAATTTAAGAAAAAGCGTAATTTTAGAAGTTAATTTTTTTTCATTAAAGCACAGGTTTTCACATATAATGAAATATTTGGTATATAAAGTCAAATTTAATTTGAAATTATCATTTAATTTTCGTCTTTTAAGACATCCAAACAATTTAAATGAATTCTCTTTTCTTGCCTTTTGAAATTGCATTTCAAATGAAACATATTTTTTTCAAAGCTGAAAATACCTTTAAAACTCAATTTAGAATTACCAAATAAATTTCAAATGTTAAAGTTTAGGAAAAATCGTACTTTTAAGAGTTCCTAAATTTGTAACTGTGAGAATTTAAGAAGCGTAATTTAGAAGCTTAGTGCGTTTGCTTATTAAACATTCTTCGTAACTGTTGTAAGATTTGTATATAAAATACAAATCTCACAACTTTCATTAACAATCGTCAATTTAAGCATCTAAAACCTATTAATGAAATGTCACTTTTCAGCTTTTTGAAATTGCATTTCAATGATAACACATTATTTTTTCAAGTGCTGAATAATACCGTTAAAAACTCATTTAAAAGAAAATATTTTGCCAATTAAAAAACTAAGGAATAATGTAAATGAAAGAGTGCTAAATTCTGTATTTAAAAATAAAAGAAAAAAGGTGTAAGTTGTGAAGTTAATTTTTTATTAAAAAAGGTTTTCAAGACTAATGAATATTGGTATATAAAACAAATTAATTGAAATTCATTAAAAAACCGTCAATTTAAGAAATTTAAAACTATTAATAAATTCACTTTTCTGCTTTTTGAAATTGCATTTCAATGAAACACATTATTTTTTCAAATGCTGAAAATACCGTTAAAAACTCAATTTTAAGATTTACCAACAAATTTCAAATGTTGAAATTTAGAAAAAATCGTACTTTTAAGAGTTCTAAATTTGTAATGTGAAAATTTAAGAAAAAGCGTAATTTTAGAAGTTAAATTTTTTTATTAAAACAGGTTTTCACAACTAATGAAATATTTGGTATATAAAAACAAATATTGAAATTTCATTAAAAAACGTCAATTTAAGACACCTAAAACTATTAATAAAATTTTCCTTTTTAGCATTTTGGAATTGCATTTCAATGCAAAAACACATTACTTTTTTCAAATCTCGAGAAAACGATAATCAAAAAAACAACTACATTTATCTAATCAAATAACCAAATAATTTTCAATATGATATGAAGTTTAGGAAAAGATCGTAACTTTTGAGTTACCTAAAAATTTGTAATTAGTGAAGATTTATAGATTAATCTCAATTAAGATAAAAAAATTTTTTAATTTTTTTATATTAAAACAACGACCGTTTGTAAAAAAAGTCCCTTATTTTTGTTTATAGGCGGGAATAATTAAATAAAGAAAATAAAATCGTTGGTGGTATTATTCCTTTCCAATTAAAAATGATCTAAATTGTTTAATGAAGATGCGAATAATCTTTTCCCTATATTTACATTTGAAATTATTTGGTAAATCTTAAAAACTCAATTTTAAGATTTACCAAATAATTTCAAATGTTGAAATTTAGGAAAAATCGTACTTTTAAGAGTTCTAAATTTGTAATGTGAAAATTTAAGAAAAAGCGTAATTTTAGAAGTTAAAATTTTTTATTAAAACAGGTTTTCACAACTAATGAAATATTTGGTATATAAAAACAAATATTGAAATTTCATTAAAAAACGTCAATTTAAGACACCTAAAACTATTAATAAATTCACTTTTCAGGTTTTTGAAATTGCATTTCAATGAAACACATTATTTTTTCAAATGCTGAAAATACCGTTAAAAACTCAATTTTAAGATTTACCAAATAATTTCAAATGTTGAAATTTAGGAAAAATCGTACTTTTAAGAGTTCTAAATTTGTACTGTGAAAATTTAAGCAAAAGCGTAATTTTAGAAGTTAAAATTTTTTATTAAAACAGGTTTTCACAACTAATGAAATATTTGGTATATAAAAACAAATATTGAAATTTCATTAAAAAAGCGTCAATTTAAGACACCTAAAACAATAAATAAATTCCATAGCTGCTTTTTGAAATTGATTTCAATAGCAAACACGATTATTTTTTCAAAGTGCTGAAAATACCGTTAAAAACTCAATTTTAAGATTACCAAATAATTTCAAATGTTGAAATTTAGGAAAAATCGTACTTTTAAGAGTTCTAATGAAATTTGGTATATAAAACAAATATTGAAATTTAGAAGTTAAAATTTTTTACTAAAACAGCTTATATTAACAACTAATAAATATTTTTTTAATGGTATATAAAAACAAATATTGAAATTTCATTAAAAAAACGTCAATTTAAGACACCTAAAACTATTAATAAATTCACTTTTCTGCTTTTTGAAATTGCATTTCAATGAAACACATTATTTTTTCAAATGCTGAAAATACCGTTAAAAACTCAATTTTAAGATTTACCAAATAATTTCAAATGCATTATTTTTTCAAATGCTGAAAATACCGTTAAAAAGTTCTAAATTTTAAGTTGAAAATTTAAGAAAAAGCGTAATTTTAGAAGTTAAATTTTTTTTTTAAAAACAGGTTTTCACAACTAATGAAATATTTGGTATATAAAAACAAATATTGAAATTTCATTAAAAAACGTCAATTTAAGACATGTAAAACAATTAATAAATTCTCTTTTCTGCTTTTTGAAATTGCATTTCAATGAAACACATTATTTTTTCAAATGCTGAAAATACCGTTAAAAACTCAATTTTAAGATTTACCAAATAATTTCAAATGTTGAAATTTAGGAAAAATCGTACTTTTAAAGGTTCTAAATTTGTTAATGTTAAAAGTTGAAGAAAAAGGCGTTAATTTAGAAGTAAAACTTTTTTTTTTAAAACAGGTTTTCACAACTAATGAAATATTTGGTATATAAAAACAAATATTAAAATTTCATTAAAAAACGTCAATTTAAGACACCTAAAACTATTAATAAATTCACTTTTCTGCTTTTTGAAATAGTATTTCAATGAAACACATTATTTTTTCAAATGCTGAAAATACCGTTAAAAACTCAATTTTAAGATTCACCAAATAATTTCAAATGTGAAATTTATGAAAAATCGTTACTTTTAAGAGTTTCTAAATTTGTAATGCTGAAAATACCGGTAAAAAAGCGTAATTTTAGAAGTTAAATTTTTATTAAAACAGGTTTTCAAAACTAATGAAATATTTGGTATATAAAAACAAATATTAAAATTTCATTAAAAAACGTCAATTTAAGACATCTAAAACTATTAATAAATTCGCTTTTCTGCTTTTTGGAAATTGCATTTTTAATGCAACACATATTTTTTTCAAATGCTGAAAATACCGTTAAAAACTCAATTTTAAGAACTACCAAATAATTTCAAATGTTGAAATTTAGGAAAAATCGTACTTTTAAGAGTTCTAAATTCGTAATGTGAAAATTTAAGAAAGCGTAATTTTAGAAGTTAAATTTTTTTATAAAACAGGTTTCACAACTAATAGAAATATTTGGTATAAAAAACAAATATGAAATTCATTTAAAAAACGTCAAATTATAAAGACACCTAAAAAATATAAAAAATTCTCTTTTTTTTTTTTTTTTTTTACATTTCAATAAACACATTATTTTTCAAATGCTGAAATTACCGTTAAAAACTAATTTTAAGATTACCAAATAATTTCAAATGTTGAAATTTAGCAAAAATCTACTTTAAGAGTTCTAAATTTGTTAATGTGAAAATTTAAGGAAAAAAAAAAGCGTAATTTTAGAAGTTAAAATTTTTATAAAAACAGTTTTCACCAACTAATGAAATATTTGCGTCTATATAAAAAGCAAATATTTGAAATTGTATTAAAAAATGTCAATTACGACACGCTTAAAAACAAATAAATAAATTCTTTTTCTCTTTTTGAAATTGCATTTCAATGAAACACATTATTTTTTCAAATGCTGAAAATACCGTTAAAAACTCAATTTTAAGATTTACCAAATAATTTCAAATGTTGAAATTTAGGAAAAATCGTACTTTTAAGAGTTCTAAATTTGTAATGTGAAAATTTAAGAAAAAGCGTGATTTTAGAAGTTATAATTTTTTTTTTTAAAACTGGTTTTCACAACTAATGAAATATTTGGTATATAAAAACAAATATTGAAAATTTCATTAAAAAACGCTAAATTTAAGACACCTAAAACTACTAAGTAAAATTCACTTTTCTGCTTTTTTAAATAGCATTTCAATGAAAACACATTATTTTTTCAAATCTGAAAAATACCGTTAATAATTTCAATTTTAAGATTTACCGTAATAATTTCAAATGTTGAAATTTAGGAAAAATCGTACTTTTAAGAGTTCTAAACTTCAATGTGAAAATTTAAGAAAAACCGTAATTTTAGAAGTTAAAATTTTTTATTAAAACAGGTTTTCACAACTAATGAAATATTTTATATATAAAAACAAATATTGAAATTTCATTAAAAAACGTCAATTTAAGACACCTAAAACAATTAATAAATTCTCTTTTCTGCTTTTTGAAATTGCATTTCAATGAAACACATTATTTTTTCAAATGCTGAAATACCTTTAAAAAACTCAATTTTTAAATTAACCAAAATAATTTCAAATGTTTAAAATTAGGAAAAAAACTTATTTTTAAGATTTTTAAATTTGTAATTTTGAAAATTTAAAGAAAAAGCGTAATTTTAGCAAAGTTAAATTTTTTTATTAAAACAGGCTTTTCATAAACTAATTGAAATAGTTTTGTAAATAAAAAACAAAATATTCGAAATCTGCATTAAAAAACGTCAATTTAAGACATCTAAAACTATTAATAAATTCACTTTTCAGCTTTTTGAAATTGCATTTCAATGAAACACATTATTTTTTCAAATGCTGAAAATACCGTTAAAAACTCAATTTTAAGATTTACCAAATAATTTCAAATGTTGAAATTTAGGAAAAATCGCCCTACTTTTAAGCAGCTTCTAATTCGGTATTGCTGAAAATTTTAAGAAAAAGCGTAATTATTGAAGTATATTTATTTTTTTATTAAAACAGTGTTTTTCCCCCCCCCCCCCCTCAACTAATGAAATATTTGGTATATAAAAACAAATATTGAAATTTCATTAAAAAACGTCAATTTAAGAAACGTAAAACAAATAATAAATTCTCTTTTCTGCCTTTTGAAATTGCATTTCAATGAAACACATTATTTTTTCAAATGCTGAAAATACCGTTAAAAACTCAATTTTAAGATTTACCAAATAATTTCAAATGTTGAAATTTAGGAAAAATCGTACTTTTAAGAGTTCTAAATTTGTAATGTGAAAATTTAAGAAAAAGCGTAATTTTAGAAGTTAAATTTTTTTTATTAAAACAGGTTTTTACAACAAATGAAATATTTGGTAGATAAAAATAAATATTGAAATTTCCTTAAAAAACGTCAATTTAAGACACCTAAAACAATTTATAAATTCTCTTTTCTGCTTTTTGAAATTGCATTTTAATGAAACACATTTCATATTTTCAAAATGCTGAAAATACCGTTAAAAACTCAATTTTAAGATTTACCAAAATAATTTTCCAAAATGTTTTGAATTTAGCGCAAAAAATCCGTTTTGATTTTTTAAAAAGAGTTCTAAATTCGTATTGTGAAAATTTAAGAAAAAGCGTAATTTTAGAAGTTAAATTTTTTTATTAAAACAGGTTTTCACAACTAATGAAATATTTGGTATATAAAAACAAATATTGAAATTTCATTAAAAAACGTCAATTTAAGACACCTAAAACAATTAATAAATTCACTTTTCAGCTTTTTGAAATTGCATTTCAATGAAACACATTATTTTTTCAAAGGCTGAAAATACCGTTAAAAACTCAATTTTAAGATTTACCAAATAATTTCAAATGTTGAAATTTCATTGGAATAAAACACTTACTTTTAGAGCTTTCTAAATGGTAAGTGTTAAAATATTAAGCCCAAAAGCCGCTACATTTTAGAATTAAAATTTTTACTAAAACAGGTTTTCACAACTAATGAAATATTTGGTATATAAAAACAAATATTGAAATTTCATTAAAAAACGTCAATTTAAGACACCTAAAACTATTAATAAATTCACTTTTCTGCTTTTTGAAATTGCATTTCAATGAAACACATTATTTTTTCAAATGCTGAAAATACCGTTAAAAACTCAATTTTAAGATTTACCAAATAATTTCAAATGTTGAAATTTAGGAAAAATCGTACTTTTAAGAGTTCTAAATTTGTAATGTGAAAATTTAAGAAAAAGCGTAATTTTAGAAGTTAAATTTTTTTATTAAAACAGGTTTTCACAACTAATGAAATATTTGGTATATAAAAACAAAACTTTTCAGCTTTTTGAAATTGCATTTTAATGAAACACATTAAAAAACGTCAATTTAAGACACGTAAAACAAATAATAAATTCTCTTTTCTGCTTTTTGAAATTGCATTTCAATGAAACACATTATTTTTTCAAATGCTGAAAATACCGTTAAAAACTCAATTTTAAGATTTAACAAATAATTTTTCAAATTTTGCAAATTTAGCGAAAATCGCTACTTTTAAGGAGAGTTCTAAATTTGTAATGTGAAAATTTAAGAAAAAGCGTAATTTTAGAAGTTAAAATTTTTTTATTAAAACAGGTTTTCACAACTAATGAAATATTTGGTATATAAAAACAAATTTTGAAATTTCATTAAAAAACGTCAATTTAAGACACCTAAAACTATTAATAAATTCACTTTTCTGCTTTTTGAAATAGCATTTCAATGAAACACATTATTTTTTCAAATGCTGAAAAAACCGTTAAAAACTCAATTTTAAGATTCACCAAATAATTTCAAATGTTGAAATTTATGAAAAATCGTACTTTTAAGAGTTCTAAACTTGTAATGTGAAAATTTAAGAAAAAATTGCGTAATTTTAGAAGTTAAATATTTTTATTAAAACAGGTTTTCACAACTAATGAAATATTTAGTATATAAAAACAAATATTGAAATTTCATTAAAAAACGTCAATTTAAGACATCTAAAACTATTAATAAATTCATTTTTCAGCTTTTTAAAATTGCATTTCAATGAAACATTATTTTTTCAAATGCTGAAAATACCGTTAAAAACTCAATTTTAAGATTAACCCCAAATAATTTTCAAATGTTGAAATTTAACGAAAAATCGTACTTTTAAGAGCTTCTAAATTTGAAATGTGAAAACTTAAGCAAAAGCAGAATTTCAGAGTTAAATTTTTTTATAAACAGGTTTTTACAAACAAAGAAATATCGAAAGATAAAAATAAAATTTCAAATTTTTTTAAAAAAAACGTCAATTTAAGACACCTAAAACAATTATAAATTCTCTTTTCTGCTTTTTGAAATTGCATTTCAATGAAACACATTATTTTTTCAAATGCTGAAAATACCGTTAAAAACTCAATTTTAAGATTTACCAAATAATTTCAAGTGTTGAAATTTAGGAAAAATCGTACTTTTAAGAATTCTAAATTTGTAATGTGAAAATTTAAGAAAAAGCGTAATTTTAGAAGTTAAATTTTTTTATTAAAACAGGTTTTCACAACTAATGAAATATTTGATATATAAAAACAAATATTGAAATTTCATTAAAAAACGTCAATTTAAGACACCTAAAACTATTAATAAATTCACTTTTCTGCTTTTTGAAATTGCATTTCAATGAAACACATTATTTTTTCAAATGCTGAAAATACCGTTATTCAAAACTCAATTTTAAGATTTACCAAATAATTTCAAATGTTGAAATTTAGGAAAAATCGTACTTTTAAGAGTTCTAAATTTGTAATGTGAAAATTTAAGCAAAAGCGTAATTTTAGAAGTTAAAATTTTTTATTAAAACAGGTTTTCACAACTAATGAAATATTTTGGTATATAAAAACAAATATTGAAATTTCATTAAAAAAACCGTCAATTTAAGACACCTAAAACTATTAATAAATTCACTTTTCTGCTTTTTGAAATAGCATTTCAATGAAACACATTATTTTTTCAAATGCCGAAAATACCGTTAAAAACTCAATTTTAAAGATATTTAAAAATAATTTCAAATGTTGAAATTTAAGGAAAAATCGTACTTTTAAGAGTTCTAAATTTGTAATGTGAAAATTTAAGAAAAAGCGTAATTTTAGAAGTTAAATTTTTTTATTAAAGCAGGTTTTCACAACTAATGAAATATTTGGTATATAAAAACAAATATTGAAATTTCATTAAAAAACGTCAATTTAAGACACCTAAAACAAATAATAAATTCTCTTTTCTGCCTTTTGAAATTGCATTTCAATGAAACACATTATTTTTTCAAATGCTGAAAATACCGTTAAAAACTCAATTTTAAGATTTACCAAATAATTTCAAATGTTGAAATTTAGCGCAAAAATCGTACTTTTAAGAGCTTTAAATTTGCAAGGCTATAAAGTCCAGAAAAAGCGTCAATTGAGCAGTAAAATTTTTTATTAAAAACGAGGTTGGTCTTGCACAAACTAATGCAAATATTTTTGTGAGGCTATTATGAAAAACAAATTATGAAATTGCATTTTAAAAAAAGTCAATTTAAGACACCTAAAACTATTAATAAATTCACTTTTCTGCTTTTTGAAATAGCATTTCAATGAAACACATTATTTTTTCAAATGCTGAAAATACCGTTAAAAACTCAATTTTAAGATTTACCAAATAATTTCAAATGTTGAAATTTATGAAAAATCGTACTTTTAAGAGTTCTAAACTTGTAATGCCTGAAAAATTGTAAGCAAAAACCGCTAATTTTAGAAGTTAAAATTTTTTATTAAAACAGGTTTTCACAACTAATGAAATATTTAGTATATAAAAACAAATATTGAAATTTCATTAAAAAACGTCAATTTAAGACACCTAAAACAATTAATAAATTCTCTTTTCTGCTTTTTGAAATTGCATTTCAATGAAACACATTATTTTTTCAAATGCTGAAAATATCGTTAAAAACTCAATTTTAAGATTAACCAAATAATTTCAAATGTTGAAATTTAGGAAAAATCGTACTTTTAAGAGTTCTAAATTTTTGAAAAACTTAAATTTAAGAAAAAGCCATAATTTAGAAGCTTAATATTTTTTATTTAAAACAGAAGTTTTCACAACTTAATGATGAAAGAATTGGTTCATGTCGCTAAAATTGAGTATTTTATAACGAGATCAATAATATTCAGTCATAATGAAATTTCATATTAAAGAAAACGTCCAATTAACATAGTACATCGAAAAGCAAACTTTTACTTAATAAATTATCAAACTTTTGCACGAAAACGACACATGTTAATTAACTAATATGGTTTCCATTAGTGAGATGCGATAATACACATGACGTTTTTTTTATATGAAATATTTTTTCTACGAATATTTTCTGAATATCTTATTTGTCTGTCAAAACTCCATCGGAAGATTTACCAAACAAGACAAATACATATTCTTACGAGTAATTGCTTGATAATTTAGGAAAGAAATGCTACTGTTTAATAGCTTTGCGTAAATTCATATGCAATATGTTAAGAAAAAGAACGTAAGTATTTTAAAAGTAGAATAGTTTTTATGATAAAACAGGAGTTTATACCAAATTATTTATAATTCTAGAAAAAAATGTGGGTATTGGGCATAACTGACAAATAATTGAAATTTACAATTTTAATTATACACACCTAATTCAGCCATTATACTTATACATTCTATATAATTCTGAAAACGGTTAAAAAGCTACATATTATATTCTCAATAAAATTCAACTCTATCTATTTGCTATATTATTATTTGTAAATCTTAAGATTTTGAGTATTTTTTAATTGGGTGCTCATTTTCCAAGACCTTTTTGGAAACAACATAATATTTTTTCAAATATAGCAACTGATAGTGTTTTTCAATTGGAAATAAGATGCAAACACGTTAGAAAATTTACGGTTACAGATTTGACCAATAATTTCAAATATCGATAACCTCTTAAATCAGAAGCGGGTTCATTCGTTGAAGTGTTAACTTTTAGAAAACGTAATTTTAGAAGTTAAAATTATTTAATTAATTTTCAGGACCAACTAATGAAATATTAGGTATATAAAACAAATATAAAAAAGATCTTCAATTAAAATAACGTACAGAGATTGTAATGGAACACGACCTAAAAACAAATAATAAATTTCATATTTATTACTGGCTATTTTTTGATATATATGCATTCAATGAAACAGCATTAGTTTCTTTCAAATGCTGAAAATTAGAGGTTTTTTTCATCTGTATGAAATTTCCATTTTTGTTTAATACAAATATTTTTCATTAGTTGTGAAAACCTGTTTTAATAACAAATAAAATCTAAAATTACGCTTTTTCTTAAATATTCACAATACGAATTTAGAACTCAAAAAGTACGATTTCTAAATTTCAATATTTGAAATTATTTGGTTAAATCTTAAAATTGAGTTGAGTTTTTAACGGTATTTCAGCATTTGAAAAATAAGTGTTTCATTAAAATGCATTTTCAAAAAGCTTTTGTGAAAATAATATAATATACCAGTTAAAAGAACTCTTTAGATGTATATTTTTAAAATGACTTTAATGAAATTAATTATTTTATATACCAAATAATTTCTTAAGTTGTGAAAACTTCCTTTAATAAAATTTAACTTCTAAAATTGCAATTTTTATATAAGTTTCATATAGACAGGGTTAAAACTGTCCTAAGTACATTGCATAAATTTCACATTTGAAATTATTTGGTAAACTTAAAATTTGAGGTTGTTTAACGGTTTTTACCAATATATATTTCAAATGTTGAAAATTTTATAGGTATCATAAATTCTAGCGCAATATATATTTGTTAAAGAAGTATCTAAAATTTGTAATGGAAAAATTTATGGAATGTAAAAGGTGAATATTTTATGCCCAAGACTTTTAATGAAAATTATGTTCTCATCAAAACAGGTTATCAATTATTCTTAACTAACTGAAAAAATATTTGCGAAAGCCTAATATGAAGAAAACAAAATTAATGAAAGTAGTTATCATAGAATATCCTTTAACTGATTTTAGATTCAAAGTGTTTTAATTCGACTCTCTCTGATCCTTCACCAGCTTTTAATGCAGCATAATTTTCACATTAAAATATGAGTATAAGACCAAGTTGAGAGTTTTCACAAAAAGTATTTCCAAAACGAAAAACATATAAACTCTGAAAATTCTAAAAATGTCAAACCTGTTAAAATAAAACCTCTCTGACATAATTTGTCAAACCTTACGAAACTTACCCTGGTAAAGTTTTATGTTATTTCCTAAAGAATTTCAAACAATCTCAGGAAAAATTTAATTTCAAATGTTGAAATTTAGTAGAAATAATAAACGCCCTATTCTTACTTTTAAAGAGCCTTCTAAACTATGTAATTGTGCAAAATTTAATGTGGAAAAAACCATAAGTTTTAGAAGTTAAATTTTTTGTTAACAACAGTCTTTTCACAAAAGGATAATAATTTTGTATATAAAAAAAAATATCTGAAATTTTATTAAAAAACGTCAATGTTAAGACACCTAAAAAGCTATTTTAAATCATAAATACAAAAGGTAATTTCTCTTTTTTCTGCTTTTTGAAATGCAATTTCAATGAAACACATTTATTTTTTCAAATGCCGAAAATACGCAAAAAACTCAATTTTAAGATTACCAAATAATTTCAAACTTTGAAATTTAGGAAAAATCTACTTTTAAGAGTTCTAAATTCTATTGGTGGAAATTAAGAAAAAGCAGGCATTTGAAAAAAAATAATTGGAAACAAAACGGAATCAAATGCCAATTACAGTCAGTTTTTTGCTCCATTTATTAATAGTTTTAGATCTCTAAAAATTGAGTTTTTTAATGAAATTTCATAATTTGTTTTAATTATATACAAATATTTCATTAGTTGTGAGAAACCTGTTTTTAATAAAAAAATTTAAATTCTAAAATTTACGCTTTTTCTTAATATACAATAACGAATTAGAAACATCTTTTAGAAAAAGGTACGATTGTTTCTCAATTAATCAACATTTGAATATTATTGTTAAGTCTTATTAATGAGTTTTAACCGGTATATTTCCAGCATTATATATGAACAAAAAATAATGGTGTTCATGAAAGAGGTTTATCATATCAATCCTAAAAAATGCACCAGAGAATGAAAGTGATTTATAAATAGTTTAGATGTCTTAAATTTGACGTTATTTATTAATGAAATTTTAGCGATATTTGTTTTTATATTACCAAATTTTCATTAGTTGTGAAAAATTTTTTTTAAATATTATATATATATAATTAAACAATTAAAAATTAATAAATTTAGTTCCCTATTTTAAAAAAATCGTCAAATTAAAGACACTAAAACTATATTATAAATTACTATTCTGCTTTTTGTATTTTTAATTGTCTATTTCAATGAACACATTATATTTTCAAATGCTATAAATACCGTTAAAAACTCATATTTTAATAGATCTTTATAAAACTCAAACGAATTTCATAATAGTGCCTTTGTATATCTTTAAGAAGAATTATATACAATATTCGACTCAACATTTTTAAGTTAAGTAATTAACACTCTGATAAGTGTTGAAATTAATTTAAGCAAAAAGCGCTAATTTTATGAAGTTAAAATTTTTTTATTAAAACAGCGCTTTACACAACTAATGAAATATTTGGCTATATAAAACAAATATTGAAATTTCATGAAAAAACGTCAATTTAAGACACGTAAAACAAATATAAATTCTTCTTTTCTGCTTTTATGAAATTGCATTTACAAGAACCACACATTATTTTTCAAAGCTGAAAATACCGCTTAAAAACTCAATTTTAAGATTAATAAATATAATTTCAAATGTTAAATTTAGGAAAAATCGGTACTTTTAAGCAGCATTAACTAATAATTATCATGTATGCTCGAAAATTATAAGAAAAAGTGTCTTAATTTTGAAGATTAAGTTAAAAATTTTTTTTTAAAACAGGTTTTCATAAATAATGAAATATTTGGTAAATATATAAAAATAAATAGAGAAATTTCATTAAAAAACGTACAGTTTAATGAGCATCTAAAACTTATTAATACTCACTTTCAGCCCTTTTTGAAAATGGTGCATTTTTAATGAATTTTATCACATTATTTTTATTATTAATTGCCCCCCTGAAAGCAGAAATACCGTTAAAAACAATCAAATTTAAGATTTAACAAATAGATTTCCTTCAGAACGTTGAAATTTAGAAAATCGTACTTTAAGAGTCTAAATCAATTCGTAATTGCTAAGAAAGGTATTTAAGGAAAAAAGGCGCGTAAATTTAGAAGCTTACAATTCTGTTTATTTAAAAACAGCCGTTCTCCTATCATACAAAACTATATTGATATAAATTAATTTGCGTAATATAAAAAAAAAAATAGTCTAAGTAAAATTTCAATTACTTAATAATAGCAGTCAAATTAAAGTATGTCACTCTACGAGAAGAAGGACTATTGAAATAAAGAGTTTATTCCAACTTTTCCTGCTAATTTACTTCTAGATCTGCGAGGATGAGAGGATATAGCCCATGATTCAATGAAACAACAATTACATATTTTTCAAGTTGAGGGCTGATAAATACCGTTAATAACTCCCAATTGTTTTAAGCAGTATATACCAATTGAATCTTTCATAATGTTAAAACATTTAGGAAAATAATGGGGATATCTTTTAGCAGTTCTAAATTGTTAAGTGTTGAAAACTTTAATGAAAAAGCGTAATTTAGCAAGTTAAAAATTTTTTATGGTAAAAACCAGGTTTTTTCACTATAAACTATATGAAATATTTGGTATTATAAAAACAAATATTGAAATTTTCATTAAAAACGAACAGATAATAATATACCATATTTCCATAGTGTGAAACTTATAATTATGTTTAAGTTCTATTACGGCCTGTCCCAATTACATAAAAAATTAGAAATCTTAAAAGGTTTTAAACACGTAAAAACAAACTAATAAAGTTCTCATTTCTGCTTTGCTATATGCTTATGTTATTGAAATTGCATTTCTATTAATGGAAACACTATTCGCGTTTAATCCATTCCTCTGTGTCGTAAAGGAACCTTTAGGCTATTCACACGTTAGGAGTAACTCTTATTCATGTCATTTTTATGAGTAAAAAAAATTTTAATGCCAAATAATTTCATAATGTGCCTTCATTGGAGAAAAATTATTGCAATTGTCAGAAAAGCGGAACAAGAGAAATAAAAAGGCGAGATAACTTTTTAAGTGAGTGTATTGTTAATCTTGTTTTTAATTCGTTAGTTTGATTTAAAAGTTTACGTTTTGAATTAAAAAAAGCGAAACTCTAACGTTAAATAGGATATCGGTTATTATAACGTTTAAATAATTTTTTATATCAACACTAAATCATGGTTTTCTATCAACCTAATAATTAAAATTAGTTGGCCAAACCTTATATAAAAACAATAATTATGGAAATTTTAATAAAAAATTTCTATAAAAAACCTCTAAAATTACTCGGCTTACATTATTTTTCTCCATATTGAACACTCTCAGCTAAATTAACCTCAAAACTTTAATAATTCATCTTTCTGCCCACTTTTTTAGAACTTTTAAATGTACCATTTTTCCTTAATTTCATTTCAATGAAACAATTTATTTAATGAAATGCCGAATTCAAATAATTGTCCGTATAATAAAAACATCATCAAAAAAGTTCAGTGTAGCCAAAACCTGAGCCCATAACATTAAAATATACGGTTCAAATTTGTATCCAGCATTTTGAAAATTAATATATGGTGTTATCATTGATAGAAATAGAATCTTAAATTGGTGAAACAAAAATGCAGAACAAGATAGCGTTGATATTTAATTGAGTTCTAAATATAAAATCTTGTTCTTTATTTGACTCAAACTTAAAAGCTATTTTTGGTGATTGACGTTTTTTAATGAAATTTCAATATTCGTTTTATACTACCCTAAAATATCTTTAGAAGTTAAAATTAATGGAATGTTTTATTCACATAACTCCCAATTCGTAGTTCAAAACAATCTAGAAAATCTAAATTGTACAAAATTAACATTTCTCTCATTGTCCCAAATACGAAACATCTCAAAACTTAGATTTTATGATACATTTTCCTAAAATTCAACAATTGAAATTAATTTGGTAAATCTAAAAAATTGAGTTTTTTTAACGGTATTTTCAGCATTTGAATAAAATAAGTGTTTCAATTGAAATGACAATTTCAAAAAGCCAGAAAAAAAAAGAGAATATATTTATATGTTTATTTAGTGTTTTTGAAAAATTTGAACCGTTTTTAATGAATTTCTTCAAAAATTTTAGATATATTATTAACGCTCAATTATTACACGAAAACACATACTTTCTTAAAACAAATTAATAAATATTCTAGTTCGTTGATATACCTCGTGCTTTATTAAATATAATTGTAAAATGACAACCCTTCTAAAAATTTATACATTTGTCACTTAAAATATTCACATATTACAATATTTTATTTCATTAGAAAATGCCTCTTTACTAAAGTACTGGCAATTTTTCACTAAAATTCAACATTTGTAATACCGGACTTAAAAAACTTTATTTAATTTTAAATTACCAAATAGATGTTAAATCTTTCATAAATGAATTGATTGAGTTTTAAACTTCATAGGCGAAAAATATTTCAGCATTTCGAAACAAAGAAATGTGTTTCAATTGACAATGCTATTTATATCAATAGAGCACGAAAAGGTTTACTTATTAAATTTAGTTTTAGTGTCCTAGAATTGACGTTTTAATATAAAAAATTTCAATATTTTGTTGTCATTATTTTAATTAACCAAAATATGTATTATTGATGATAATGAAAAAGAAACTGTCGTAAAATATAAATATTAAAATTAAGAACTTGCTAATAATTAACGATTTTTTTCTTATATATTTCTATCTATCAAAATTATGAAATTAAAAAACACTGGTTTTCCTATCAAAAACTACGAAATTTTTATCACCATAATTAAAATTTTCAACATTGAGCACGAGTTATTTGGTAAAATATCTTATAAAATTTGTATAAGATAATATTCATTTAACAGGATATTTATCTTGAAATTTCATTTAAACAAAAGCCAGTCTATTATTTTAAAGAGCAAAACCTAAAAAATATTAAATAAATATCAACTATTTGACTGCTATTAATATGAAAAATAAAATTGATTTTTAACGGTATTTTCAGCATTTGAAAAAATAATGTGTTTCATTTAAATGCAATTTCAAAAAGCTGAAAAGTGAATTTAATAATAGTTTTAGATGTCTAAAATTGACGTTTTTTAATGAAATTCAATATTGTTATATATACAAATTCATTGTTGAAAACCTGTTTTTAAAAAAATTTTAACTTCTAAAATTACGCTTTTTCTTAAATTTTCACATTACAAATTTAGAACTCTTAAAAGTACGATTTTTCTAAATTTCAACATTGAAATATTATTTAATCTTAAAATGAGTTGTTTACGTATTTCAGCCCATTTTGAAAAAAATAATGTTTCAGTGAAATGCAATTTCAAAAACAAAAAGAGAATTTATTATTGTTTTAGGTGTCTTAAATTGACGTTTTAATGAAATTTCAATAATTGTTTTTAATAACCAAATATTCATTAGTTGTGAAAACCGTTTTTAATAAAAAATTTAACACTAGGCTTTTCTAAATTTTCACTATATTTTTCTAAATTAATTATCTCATTTTCATAAATTCAACATTGAATATTTGTAAATCTTAAAATTGAGTTTTAACGGTATTTTCAGTTTTTGAAAAAATAATGTTTTTTCATTGAAAATGCAAAATTTCAAAAAGCAGAAAAGTGAATTTATTAATTAGTTTTAGGTGTCTTAAATTGACGTTTTTTTAATGAAATTTCAATATTTGTTTTTATAACCAAATATTTCATAGTTGTGAAAACCTGTTTTAATAAAGAGAAAATTTTAAAACGTTCAAAATTTACTGCTTCATTCTTAAATAATTGCGAACAAACAAATACAAATTTATAACTCTTAAAAGTATACGTATTTTCCTTATAATTTCAACTACAATCATATATGAATTACTTCTATGAGTAAAATCTTAAATTAGATGTTAAACGGATTCCCACACCATTTAAGAAAAACTCAAGATTATCAATGAAAATATGCATTTTAAAAGCACAAAGTAAATTTAAATTAATTGTTGTAGGTGGTTTATACACAGGACGTTTTATGGGTATAATTTGACAAAATTTAGAGGAAAAAATTTTTTTATATTAACTAAAATATTTTTCATATGTCGCTGACGATGAAATATCCTAGGTATGTTTAATAATTCTAAATCAAATAGACATTTTGTAATGCTAGCAACAAAGTTCTTAAAGAATTAAACAGAGGTTTCTTAAACTCCGCTTATATATTATAAGGATAGAGAAATCTTCACAAAAGAGACTGATTTGTTTCTAGAAAAATGTTGCAAACATGTGTTGAATAGAGGGAGTGTTGCTTTAAATAAATGAATTTCAGAGTGGTAACGGGTGCTGAAGCAAGCAGAGGACAAATAATAACAAAAATATTATAATGGGCAGAAGAGCGAATATATAAGAGAGACAAAATATCAGAGTGAAAAGGAAATAGGAGTCCGTACAAAATTGAGAAACAAGATCACGCAGACCAAAGATGTGTTAACGAGACGACGTAAAAAACAAAAATGAAAATATAACTCTAATTTGCGGTGCGCTTTGTTGAAACGCGAATTGCTGTATAGTAAATCTCAGTGGTAGGAGACAAAGTTTAAATGTTGCTGAAATACGTCAAAATGCTGCCAAGCCAGGTGGAAATAACCGCCTTAATGAAAAGGACATCAATTTTTGAGAAGTGTGCTCTTAGCAACAGTTCAATGACAAGTGTGTGCAGAAGTGTATGAAAGTGGTTGCAGGGAGAAAGACCACAATAGGGGCGCTAATAAAGACGCTGTGTGGAGTTCTAATATTTGATAGTGTAAAAGGCGAGGACGTGGTGCTGAAAAGTTAGACAATAGTTCTAGTGTGAAGTTGCGTTATTTTTTTAGTTCAAAAGTCAGAAGTTATTACTTTGGATAATAAACCACAGCATTGTTTAAAAGCAGAGCGTAAAATCGTGGACCCTTGGTAAAATAGTCACAAGTACAATGTGTAGGAACGAAAGACCCTGGCCGAGCACAGTGAAAAGGTAAGGCTGAGACGTGAGTCAGCATATGTGTGTAAAAAGACAAAAACGCCAAGTCCTAGATTGAAAAGGAAAGAGGAGTTGCGCTAATTAAGGTGGGAAAGAAAAACGCAATAAGGGTCAAATTACCATAAAAGAAGATAGCTGAGCCGATAAAAACGTACTTAAATAAAAATCTTTATAGTAACGATAACGATTACCTACCTTGTGGGCGGGTAAGGCACAACTCTGATTCTGTGATAAGGACCCATCAAGTGAATACGCAATTTCACATGAATACAGCATATTAGTTTATTATCTACAAAATTTCCCTGGAAACTGGGCATGGCTACGGGGAGGTAAATAAGAGAGAGAGTAAGCGTGCGAGGTAATGTATAAAGATATGGTTTACCAGCAAAGGTCGTGAAAATGAGTCAAATGTCTAGCAGCAAATTTATGAAAACACCATGCTTATCCTCTTTAAAAGTTCTTAAACAACTGTGAATGAATGCCTGCCAAAAATTTAAGAAACAGACCGCGTAGAGTTTGAAGAATAGTAAATAGAGGGACAGTAAACGTATAATCTTATATAATTTGTTTAAAAAAAGCGGTTTCTTAAACGTAATATCTCTACAGCAATTTGAAAAAATAAATGTGTTTTCATTGAATGGCCCGAATATTTCAAAAAGTACAATGAAAAAAAGGAATTTATCACATATAGATATTTGTAAACGTTGTTCTTAATTTAAATTGACGATAGATCGAAAATGTACAATATTCTTTAAAATAATTGCTTCTTATAATACCAAATAAAACTATATCATTATTTAGTTGTTTAATAAATATACCTTTTTTGTTAAATAAAAATGTCTTTTAATCTCTGTCCTTTTGCGGATGGTTCTTGACGAATTGACGCCATGTATAAGATGAAACACGGCAATTAAAATTTGTCTCAAAATGCCTGAATTGGTTTAAATCTTAAAATTGAGTTATATTATACTTATATTATTCAGCATTGAAAAATAAAATGTGTCTCGATTCATTTGATAATGCATATTTCAAAAGACAGAAAAAGTTGAATTAGTAATAGTTTAAGGTGTATCCTGTAAAATTGGAACAGTTTTATTAAATTATAGATTAATTTCAAATGCTATGAAATTTTAGGAATATTAATGTTTTACGATATCCACTCCGTTATATAGATTGTTTCCTAAAAGTGTTGTGATTTAAATCTCGTCTGTGAATAATATTAAAAAAAGAATATCGTTAAATGAAAAAAAAGATAAATTATATTTAACATAATTTTTTCCACTAATATAACAGTGTAATTTAGAACTCTTAGCTCGTTTATACCTTTTGCAGTATTTCAACATTTAATTATTTTTAAAGTTAAATCTCTAAAAAAATTTGAGTTTTTAAGCCCGGGTGTTTTGCCTTTCAAAACTAAGATGAAAAAAGAGAAGGTTTCTGAAATTTTGTTCTAGAAAATATTTTTAATATTTCAAATGAATAGTCAAAAATGTGATTAATAGATGGGTACATTGAATTACATTTATTAACAAGAAATGAAATTTCAATATTGTTTTTATTTATACACAGAATATTTCAATTAGTCTATTTTCGTAAAAATATATGGAAACTTTATAAATAAAAAATTATCTTCACAAATTTTCTTATATCGACTGTTTTCTTTTACTTAATTGTTCGAAACATGGTTAACTAATTTCCAAAACACATTATTTTTTCAAATGCTGAAAATACCGTTAAAAACTCAATTTTAAGATTTACCAAATAATTTCAAATGTTGAAATTTAGGAAAAATCGTACTTTTAAGAGTTCTAAATTTGTAATGTGAAAATTTAAGAAAAAGCGTAATTTTAGAAGTTAAATTTTTTTATTAAAACAGGTTTTCAAAACTAATGAAATATTTGGTATATAAAAACAAATATTGAAATTTCATTAAAAAACGTCAATTTAAGACACCTAAAACTATTAATAAATTCACTTTTCAGCTTTTTGAAATTGCATTTCAATGAAACACATTATTTTTTCAAATGCTGAAAATACCGTTAAAAACTCAATTTTAAGATTTACCAAATAATTTCAAATGTTGAAATTTAGGAAAAATCGTACTTTTAAGAGTTCTAAATTTGTAATGTGAAAATTTAAGAAAAAGCGTAATTTTAGAAGTTAAAATTTTATTAAAAAAGGTTTACAACTAATGAAATATTTGGTATATAAAAACAAATATTGAAATTTCATTAAAAAACGTCAATTTAAGACACGTAAAACAAATAATAAATTCTCTTTTCTGCTTTTTGAAATTGCATTTCAATGAAACACATTATTTTTTCAAATGCTGAAAATACCGTTAAAAACTCAATTTTAAGATTTACCAAATAATTTCAAATGTTGAAATTTAGGAGAAATCGTACTTTTAAGAGTTCTAAATTTGTAATGTGAAAATTGAAGAAAAAGCGTAATTTTAGAAGTTAAAATTTTTTATTAAAACAGGTTTTCACAACTAATGAAATATTTGGTATATAAAAACAAATATTGAAATTTCATTAAAAAAACGTCAATTTAAGACACCTAAAACTACTAATAAATTCACTTTTCTGCTTTTTGAAATTGCATTACAAGCCAAAATATATTATTTTTTTCAAATGCTGAAAATGCCCTTAAAAACTCAATTTTAAGATTTACCAAAGAAATTGTCAAATGTTGAAAATTTATTATTAAAGCATCAGGTTCATCCCTCCCACTGAAAATTTAAGAAAAAGCGTAATTTTAGAAGTTAAAATTTTTTTATTAAACAGGTTTTCACAACTAATGAAATATTTGGTATATAAAAACAAATATTGAAATTTCATTAAAAAACGTCAATTTAAGACACCTAAAACAATTAATAAATTCTCTTTTCTGCTTTTTGAAATTGCATTTCAATGAAACACATTATTTTTTCAAATGCTGAAAATACCGTTAAAACTCAATTTAAGATTTACCAAATAATTTCAAATGTTGAAATTTAGGAAAAATCGTACTTTTTAAGAGTTCTAAATTTGTAATGTGAAAATTTAAGAAAAAGCGTAATTTTAGAAGTTAAATTTTTTTATTAAATCAGGTTTTCACAACTAATGAAATATTTGGTATATAAAAACAAATATTGAAATTTCATTAAAAAACGTCAATTTAAAAGACATCTAAAACTATTAATAAATTCACTTTTCAGCTTTTTGAAATTGCATTTTAATGAAACACATTATTTTTTCAAATGCTGAAAATACCGTTAAAACTCAATTTTAAGATTTACCAAATAATTTCAAATGTTGAAATTTAGCAAAAATCGTACTTTTAAGAGTTCTAAATTTGTAATGTGAAAATTTAAGAAAAAGCGTAATTTTAGAACTTAAATTTTTTATTAAAACAGGTTTTCACAACTAATGAAATATTTGGTATATAAAAAACAAATATAAATTCATTACCAAACCCCGTAGGTAAGACACCTAAAACTATTAATAAATTCACTTTTCTGCTTTTTGAAATTGCATTTCAATGAAACACATTATTTTTTCAAATGCTGAAAATACCGTTAAAAACTCAATTTTAAGATTTACCAAATAATTTCAAATGTTGAAATTAATGAAAAATCGTACTTTTAAGAGTTCTAAATTTGTAATGTGAAAATTTAAGAAAAAGCGTAATTTTAGAAGTTAAAATTTTTTATTAAAACAGGTTTTCACAACTAATGAAATATTTGGTATATAAAAACAAATATTGAAATTTCATTAAAAAACGTCAATTTAAGACACCTAAAACAATTAATAAATTCTCTTTTCTGCTTTTTGAAATTGCATTTCAATGAAACACATTATTTTTTCAAATGCTGAAAATACCGTTAAAAACTCAATTTTAAAAGATTTAACAAAATAGTTTTAATTGCTTGAAATTTAGCGGCAAAAATGTACTTTTTAAGAGTTCTAAATTCGTATGTGAAAATCTAGGAAAAAAGCGTAACTTATAAAAAGTTAATATTTCTTTATTAAAACAGCGCTTTTCACAACTAATGAAATATTTGCGGTATATAAAAACAAATATTGAAATTTCATTTAAAAAACGCATCAATTAAAGACACCTAAAACTAATAATAAATTCACTTTTCTGTTTTTGAAATTGCATTTCAATGAAACACATTATTTTTTCAAATGCTGAAAATACCGTTAAAAACACAATTTTAAGATTTACCAAATAATTTCAAATGTTGAAATTTAGGAAAAATCGTACTTTTAAGAGTTCTAAATTTGTAATGTGAAAATTTAAGAAAAAGCGTAATTTTAGAAGTTAAAATTTTTTATAAAACAGGTTTTCACAACTAATGAAATATTTGGTATATAAAAACAAATATTGAAATTTCATTAAAAAACGCTAATTTAAGAGACACCTAAACAAATTAATAAATTCTCTTTTCTGCTTTTTGAATTGCCCATTTCAATGAAACACATTATTTTTTCAAATGCTGAAAATACCGTTAAAAACTCAATTTTAAGATTAAATAAATAATTTCAAATGTTGAAATTTAGGAAAAATCGTACTTTTAAGAGTTCTAAATTTGTAATGTGAAAATTTAAGAAAAAGCGTAATTTTAGAAGTTAAATTTTTTTATTAAAACAGGTTTTCACAACTAATGAAATATTTGGTATATAAAAACAAATATTGAAATTTCATTAAAAAACGTCAATTTAAGACACCTAAAACTATTAATAAATTCCCTTTTCAGCTTTTTGAAATTGCATTTTCAATGAAACACATTATTTTTTCAAATGCTGAAAATACCGTTAAAAACTCAATTTTAAGATTTTTTTTTTTTTATAGCCAAAATAATTTCAAAGTGAAATTTAGGAAAAATCTACTTTTTAAGAGCCCCTTCTAAAATTCGTATTGCTGAAATTTAAGAAAAAGCTTAATTTTAGAAGTTAAATTTTTTTATTAAAACAGGTTTTCACAACTAATGAAATATTTGGTATATAAAAACAAATATTGAAATTTCATTAAAAAACGTCAATTTAAGACACCTAAAACTATTATTAAATCACTTATTTCTGCTTTTTGAAATAGCATTTCAATGAAACACATTATTTTTTCAAATGCTGAAAATACCGTTAAAAACTCAATTTTAAGATTTACCAAATATTTTCAAATGTTGAAATTTAGGAAAAATCGTACTTTTAAGATTCTCTTAATTGTTGTAATGTGCAAAATTTAAGAAAAAGCGTAATTTTAGAAGTTAAAATTTTTTATTAAAACAGGTTTTCACAACTAATGAAATATTTGCTGTATAAAAACAAATATTGAAATTTCATTAAAAAACGTCAATTTAAGACACCTAAAACTATTAATAAATTCTCTTTTCTGCTTTTTGAAATTGCATTTCAATGAAACACATTATTTTTTCAAATGCTGAAAATACCGTTAAAAACTCAATTTTAAGATTTACAAATAATTTCAAATGTTGAAATTTAGGAAAAATCGTACTTTTAAGACTTCTAAATTTGTAATGTGAAAATTTAAGAAAAAGCGTAATTTTAGAAGTTAAATTTTTTTATTAAAACAGGTTTTCACAACTAATGAAATATTTGGTATATAAAAACAAATATTGAAATTTCATTAAAAAACGTCAATTTAAGACACCTAAAACTATTAATAAATTCACTTTTCTGCTTTTTGAAATTGCATTTCAATGAAACACATTATTTTTTCAAATGCTGAAAATACCGTTAAAAACTCAATTTAAGAATTACCCAAATAATTCAAATGCTTTGAAATTTAGGAAAAATCGCTACCTTTTAAGAGTTCTAAATTTGTAATGTGAAAATTTAAGAAAAAGCGTAATTTTAGAATTAAAATTTTTTTAATTAAAACAGGTTTTCACAACTAATGAAATATTTGGTATATAAAAACAAATATTGAAATTTCATTAAAAAACGTCAATTTAAGACACCTAAAACAATTAATAAATTCTCTTTTCTGCTTTTGAAATTGAATTTTATTAAAAACACATTATTTTTTAAAATGTTTTAAATAAAACCGTTAAAAACTCAATTTTAAGATTTACCAAATAATTTCAAATGTTGAAATTTAGGAAAAATCGTACTTTTAAGAGTTCTAAATTTGTAATGCTGAAAATACCGGTAAAAACTCAATTTTAAGATTTACCAAATAATTTCATATTAAAACAGGTTTTAACAACTAATGAAATATTTGGTATATAAAAACAAATATTGAAATTTCATTAAAAAACGTCAATTTAAGACACCTAAAACTATTAATAAATTCACTTTTCTGCTTTTTGAAATAGCATTTCAATGAAACACATTATTTTTTTTCAAATGCTGAAAAAACCGTTAAAAACTCAATTTTAAGATTCACCAAATAATTTCAAATGTTGAAATTTATGAAAAATCGTACTTTTAAGAGTTCTAAACTTGTAATGTGAAAATTTAAGAAAAACCGTAATTTTAGAAGTTAAAATTTTTTATTAAAACAGGTTTTCACAACTAATGAAATATTTAGTATATAAAAACAAATATTGAAATTTCATTAAAAAACGTCAATTTAAGACACCTAAAACAATTAATAAATTCTCCTTTCTGCTTTTTGAAATTGCATTTCAATGAAACACATTATTTTTTTTCAAATGCTGAAAATACCGTTAAAAAAACTCAATTTTAAGATTAACCAAATAATTTCAAATGTTGAAATTTAGGAAAAATCGTACTTTTAAGAGTTCTAAATTTGTAATGTGAAAATTTAAGAAAAAGCGTAATTTTAGAAGTTAAATTTTTTTTATTAAAACAGCTTTTCACAACTAATGAAATATTTGGTATATAAAAACAAATATTAAAATTTCATTAAAAAAACGTCAATTTAAGACAATTAAAACTATTAATAAATTCACTTTTCAGCTTTTTGAAATTGCATTTCAATGAAACACATTATTTTTTCAAATGCTGAAAATACCGTTAAAAACTCAATTTTAAGATTTACCAAATAATTTCAAATGTTGAAATTTAGGAAAAATCGTACTTTTAAGAGTTCTAAATTTGTAATGTGAAAATTTAAGAAAAAGCGTAATTTTAGAAGTTAAAATTTTTTATTAAAACAGGTTTTCACAACTAATGAAATATTTGGTATATAAAAACAAATATTGAAATTTCATTAAAAAACGTCAATTTAAGACACATTAAACTATTAATAAATTCGCTTTTCTGCTTTTTGAAATTGCATTTCAATGAAACACATTATTTTTTCAAATGCTGAAAATACCGTTAAAAACTCAATTTTAAGATTTACCAAATAATTTCAAATGTTGAAATTTAGGAAAAATCGTAATGAAAATTTGGTATATAAAAACAAATTTATGATTACTAAAAAATTTAAGAAAAAGCGTAATTTTAGAAGTTAAAATTTTTTATTAAAACAGGTTTTCACAACTAATGAAATATTTGGTATATAAAAACAAATATTGAAATTTCATTAAAAAACGTCAATTTAAGACACGTAAAAAAAATAATAAATTCTCTTTTCTGCTTTTTGAAATTGCATTTCAATGAAACACATTATTTTTTCAAATGCTGAAAATACCGTTAAAAACTCAATTTTAAGATTTACCAAATAATTTCAAATGTTGAAATTTAGGAAAAATCGTACTTTTAAGAGTTCTAAACTTGTAATGTGAAAATTTAAGAAAAACCGTAATTTTAGAAGTTAAAATTTTTTATTAAAACAGGTTTTCACAACTAATGAAATATTTGGTATATAAAAACAAATATTGAAATTTCATTAAAAAACGTCAATTTAAGACATCTAAAACTATTAATAAATTCACTTTTCAGCTTTTTGAAATTGCATTTTAATGAAACACATTATTTTTTCAAATGCTGAAAATACCGTTAAAAACTCAATTTTAAGATTTACCAAATAATTTCAAAAAACATAACAATTTTAGGAAAAAATTCGTACTTTTAAGAGTTCTAAATTTGTAATGTGAAAATTTAAGAAAAACCGTAATTTTAGAAGTTAAATTTTTTTTATTTAAAACAGGTTTTCACAACTAATGAAATATTTGGTATATAAAAACAAAATATTGCAAATTTCATTAAAAAACGCTCAATTTAAGCACACCTTAAAAATATTAATAAATACTGTTTCAGCTTTTTACAAATTGCATTTCAAGAACACATTATTTTTTCAAAGGCTGAAAAAAAAGACCATTAAAAAACTCAATTTTAAGATTTACCAAAATAATTTCAAATTGGTGAAATTAAGAAAAAATCGTAGCTTTTAAGAGTTCTAAATTTGCTATGTGTGAAAATTTAAGCAAAAGCGTAATTTTAGAAGTTAAAATTTTTTACTAAAACAGGTTTTCACAACTAATGAAATATTTGGTATTATATAAAAACAAATAATGAAATTTCAATTAAAAAACGTCAATTTAAGACACCTAAAACAATTAATAAATTCTCTTTTCTGCTTTTTGAAATTGCATTTCAATGAAACACATTATTTTTTCAAATGCTGAAAATAACCGCCATAAAAAACTCAATTTTAAGATTATTCAAATAATTTCAAATGTTGAAATTTAGGAAAAATCGTACTTTTAAGAGTTCTAAATTTGTAATGTGAAAATTGAAGAAAAAGCGTAATTTTAGAAGTTAAAATTTTTTATTAAAACAGGTTTTCACAACTAATGAAATATTTGGTATATAAAAACAAATATTGAAATTTCATTAAAAAACGTCAATTTAAGACACCTAAAACTATTAATAAATTCACTTTTCTGCTTTTTGAAATAGCATTTCAATGAAACACATTATTTTTTTCAGATTTACCAAATTTTTTAAAAAAAAAAACTCAATTTTAAGATCATCCACATAATTTCAAATGTTTGAAATTTATGAAAAATCGTACTTTTAAGAGTTCTAAACTTGTAATGTGAAAATTTAAGAAAAAACGTAATTTTAGAAGTTAAATTTTTTTATTAAAACAGGTTTTCACAACTAATGAAATATTTGGTATATAAAAACAAATATTGAAATTTCATTAAAAAACGTCAATTTAAGACACCTAAAACAATTAATAAATTCTCTTTTCTGCTTTTTGAAATTGCATTTCAATGAAACACATTATTTTTTCAAATGCTGAAAATACCGTTAAAAACTCAATTTTAAGATTAACCAAATAATTTCAAATGTTGAAATTTAGGAAAAATCGTACTTTTAAGAGTTCTAAATTCGTATTGTGAAAATTTAAGAAAAAGCGTAATTTTAGAAGTTAAATTTTTTTATTAAAACAGGTTTTCACAACTAATGAAATATTTGGTATATAAAAACAAATATTGAAATTTCATTAAAAAACGTCAATTTAAGACACCTAAAACTATTAATAAATTCACTTTTCAGTTATTTGAAATTGCATTTCAATGAAACACATTATTTTTTCAAATGCTGAAAATACCGTTAAAAACTCAATTTTAAGATTTACCAAATAATTTCAAATGTTGAAATTTAGGAAAAATCGTACTTTTAAGAGTTCTAAATCTGCTAATGTGAAAAGTTAAAGAAAAAGCGTAATTGTTTAGAAGTTGAAATTCTGTATATAAAACAGGTTTTCAGCAACTAACGTAAATATTTCGGTAATATAAAAAAAAATATTGAAATATTCATTAAAAAACGTAAATAAAAAAACACCAAAAAAAAAATGAATAAATACTCTTTTCTTCTTTTACAAATTGCCCATTTAACAATGAAACACAATTATTTTTTCAAATGCCTGCAAAATTACCGTTTAAAAACTACAATTTTAAGAGGGAGGGAGGCAGGTTTAAATAAATAATTTCAAATGTTGAAATTTAGGAAAAATCGTACTTTTAAGAGTTCTAAATTTGTAATGTGAAAATTTAAGAAAAAGCGTAATTTTAGAAGTTAAAATTTTTTATTAAAACAGGTTTTCAAAACTAATGAAATATTTGGTATATAAAAACAAATATTGAAATTTCATTAAAAAACGTCAATTTAAGACATCTAAAACTATTAATAAATTCACTTTTCAGCTTTTTGAAATTGCATTTCAATGAAACACATTATTTTTTCAAATGCTGAAAATACCGTTAAAAACTCAATTTTAAGATTTACCAAATAATTTCAAATGTTGAAATTTAGGAAAAATCGTACTTTTAAGAGTTCTAAATTCGTATTGTGAAAATTTAAGAAAAAGCGTAATTTTAGAAGTTAAAATTTTTTATTAAAACAGGTTTTCACAACTAATGAAATATTTGGTATATAAAAACAAATAATTGAAATTTCATTAAAAAACGTCAATTTAAGACACCTAAAACTATAATAAATTCACTTTTCGCTTCTTGAAATAGCCCATTCAATGCAAACACATTATTATTTTTCAAATGCCTACTCT
>JABUQX010054427.1:0-22671 GCA_015478945.1 Trachelipus rathkii
GAGAGATACTCGCTTCATTGCTCTTCCACCATTCCCTATTTTCCCGACACCCCAATTCATTATTAACCATTCTCCCTTAACTCTTCTCCTACTTAATCACCCATAATATCTCGATCCTACATTCATTAGTTGTTTTTATAGAACAAGGCAATCGACCCTCATTCCTACCCTTTTGATAAGTGAGCTGCAACAAAACACCGCATCGATCCACACAGTTCAATAGCCTCTCCCATCAAAATCCTTTGACGTGACCTAATGACCTCTCAAATTGATTCCAATGCAATTACTCATGAATTCCACCCTGAATCATCAAATCCATACATTCCCATTTCTTGCAAGTCTCCCAATTCAACTCCTCTAAACTCGCTGCATTGATCAGTATTAATTCATTAGGAAAACCGTGTTCAAAGAATACCTCCTCCAACTTCCCACTAATTTCTTTTCCACCTTCGCCCCTTAATTCCTTCCAGATATTGCAAACCTACTCTCCCCACAATCTATTATTATCGATAAAAATTTCTTTTTCCCCAAATATGTTATATCGATCGCCAATCTCTTCCATATGCCCACAACGTCTAAACTTCTTTTACCATATTTCACTGGATTATGATCTATTGACTGACATTTTTTGCATTTCTTTATGCACTCTTCCACATCCTTCATTTTTACCTCTTTGTCCACCCTCCTCGCTGCGAACATAGTTTTTTCCAACCCGCAATGATTTCTCCCATGGATTCTATCAATCTCCTCTAATGCCATGCCACAGCAATCTTCCTCAATCCCATTTAAGAACTCCAACCACTTCTTAAATACCCTTGTCAACTTATCCGCTTTATTCTCTTCTGACTTAACCAAGTTAATTTTTATTTTCAACTCAAATTCTTCCATTATATCTGAAATAATTCCCAATCTTCTTTTCACCAACATTTCTGCGGCACCTTTCGATTTCAATCTACAATCCATGCTTATCGCATTCCTAACCCAGTTTACCACCGTCTTTGAATCGCACATTATTTCTACTTCCTTAACACCCCATTTTATACATAAATTCAGGCCTTTCAAAACCGCATCCAATTCTGCAACATTAATGTGACTGCAATCCGCCTTCTTCCTCAGCCAGCAAGCATCTTCTACTGTTTTCCCATCTATCTCCAAGACCGCCCCAACGTTAAATTACTGGCGTCGCACAATATCTTCTCTCTACTTGAGTCACCACGAACCAGTCTCCTTTCACAGGATCATTTGTTTCCACCTCTTTCACAACTTTGACCAACAATTCATTGCATTTTCTTCCGATATCATCACTCCATTTCTTTCCTTCCGCGATCCTTTTTAACAAGCTACAAATCACCCTTAACCATCCCGCGATTGGATAATGCCCAACCAACTTTCCACAGACTGAGAACAACTCCCTCCTTGAAATCTTCAAAATTTCACCAATTTTTGGCAAATCATTCCCCCTTCTAAATTCTATCTTTCCATTATTTCCATTGAACACTCTCATCCCAAGAACTCTTCCCCCAACAACCTCCTCCGAATCCTTTGACACCAACCCGAATTTCAAAAGATGTTTCCTAACTTCCTCCGCCTCAATTACTTCTTCATTTACCAATATATCGTCGATGTATGATTCCGTCCCCTCAAAAACTCTCCTGTCCTTTTCCCTCACTATTCTTAAGATCTTCGTCATAATCCTCGGCGCACTGCACAAACCAAATCCTAGTCTCGTCAAACAGTAAGTTTTCCCCCTAAAACTCACTAGTTGATGCTTCCAAAGACTCTTGTCGACTCTTATCTGCAAATAAGCAGCTTTCAAATCGACCAATTTTCTCCCTCCTCTTATCTTTCTCCATTTCCTTACCGACTCATCACATACTCCAACTTCATCACCGGTGTGGCACGACACGAATTTGTTCAATTCTCTATAATCTAAAACAGGCCTAACTTTGCTTTCGTTGATTTGTTTCCACGCCATTTAGCTGGCAAAAGCATCTCTCATCAACCATCCGATTTCCACCAAATCCCGCTCTTTTTCCATCTCATTAACCTCATCATCGATTTTAATCTTTCATCTCCTTTTTTCAAATGCCTTATTAACGACCTCATTTTATTTTCAAACATGCTCCTTTACTTTCCATTTTCACCATTTTAAGCTCCAATAAATCACCAATTAAAGATAGTTTTAACGTCCAAAAGTCGAAGTGAAGTTTTTCTTACATTCTATCGGTAATTTCAACAACACTCATTATACTTTGACGCGCTTTTTCTTTCCATAAACTCTTTTTCCTCTCAACTTTCAACCCGAAACTAATAGCCATTTTCTTTTATCCATCACCACAAATCCTCGATATGAGACGTCCAATACCAAGATGGCATTCAATGTCCCATCACTTCTCTAACATAATACTTCAAATTAAAAATTCCCACTGCCCTTGATTTCAATAAGCAACCGATCCTCTGACAACTGTTTCGCATACCTTCCATAATGCTTTTAATTTTTTCTCTACCTTTTCGCGTTGAGCTTCCTATTTTTTGACAACTAAAGACTTGAAATAGCCTTGAATTGCTACTAGCCCGTACAACCCACTCGCTCATTAATTCTTGCATTCATCAAAAGCAATCAGCTAAAGGCACTTCCTAAAGGGAAATTTCACAAATATCCTCTCCTTCTCGTTTCCCTGATTCGTACGCTCTAGCACGATATCACATCCTACTTATCTGGTCCCTTTTTTCCGCATGAAAGAAAACATGTTAAAATTATCATCCTACAGTTCTTTTTAGATCCTACCACCGCAACATAACAGGCCGATTCTTGATTGTTTTTATTATAATCGTTTTTTTTCTCTAATCTGCACTTTGCCTCCATATTTACATATATTTTCGAAGTGATAACCGCCCTTCTCACTTAATATTTCCTCATACACAACTTTCTAAAATGTTTTCCTTTGCTCTTAATTCCCTTTGCTATTTTTTCCCAGAAACCGTTGACAAATAATCCCTTCACGTCAATGTTCTCCCAACATTAACCCCTAGCCACCTCTGATCTCATTCATATAAAACCTCAATGTTTTTCAAATCCACACACCATCTTTAGCACACAGCTTGACTGAAAACAACAAATGGTCTTCCCCAAATACTGTTTAATTTTTCTTGATTTCCTGTGCAAACATCTCTCTTTCCCACTAAGTTCAAATAAACAACCAAATCCTCTTTGCTTCCAGTAACATCGCAGCAATGATTGCCTCGTTCTTTTAACTTGGGTTTTGACCACCAGCTCGACTTTCAGAATCCACGACTCTAAATCTCCCACGCCGTCAAAAGGCTTTACAACGTCAAAAATTTTAAATCTGCTCGAAGTCATCTTGAATTTCTCTCTTTAGCAAGGATAGCTTGTAGGAATAAATAAATCAACCTTCTCGTTTGATAGTTAATGTAAAAAAACATAAAAGAATAACAATATAACATATAAATAAAAAACTAAGCTACATAATGAATAAATACATCAATAAAACAAAATCAACAATAAGTTTTAATCTAGTTTTATATTTGTATATATTTTGCCCCTTTTTTTAGTAAACTTACCAACAAAAATTTGCAACTTTTCTGACCAAGTTTTTTTTTTGTCGCTAGTTCTATGACAGTGCTTTATTTTAAGAGAGAATATGTTGAACACTTCTTAGACTTTTTTAATTCTTCCATTTTATATTAGATTAACTCTAGAAATT
Organism: Trachelipus rathkii; assembly: GCA_015478945.1. NCBI lineage: Eukaryota > Metazoa > Arthropoda > Malacostraca > Isopoda > Trachelipodidae > Trachelipus > Trachelipus rathkii. The sequence goes on from JABUQX010054427.1 coordinate 3,726, forward strand.
GAAAGGGCAAGAACCAATATTCTTGTTCGGCTCGAGCCCAAATTTCACTAAGCCTCAATAAAAATGGATCATAATAAATTCCGATTTTTTTAAGTCGATTTTGACTATATAAAAACCAAACTGTAGCTTATTTTGCCCTCTAAACATTTCTGTATCCGGTTTTTCTGGTCTTTAGTCCATTCTTCATATTTTCAATTTTTCTAACAAAGTTTTTGACATTCCTTCTATCTACCTCAGAATTTTTTCTAAATGTCTTCAGAAACTTGAAATATGCAAGATAGGTCCCATTACTACAATCGCTCAGAAGTTAATTTTCGAATTTTTGAGTTTTGCGCTCAGCGTTGTCCAATTTCCGAACCCACTTTCTTTTGGGATCATGAAATGAAAACTGGGATAATTTTTTTTCCGATCAACATCAAATTTTCAGAGCTTGTATAGTCAGGCAACATGCATATTTTTTACTTAGATAAATACTTCTTTGCATACTCCCAATAAAAATAATTTTTTTTTTAATTTTCTAATTTTTTTGAAAGTTGTTCAAAGAACAAATCCAGAACCTAGCGCATTACAAAGAAAATTATCTAGTAAAAAATGTGCATCTCCCCCGACTACATATGCCATGAAAATTTCAGCCACTTCACCTGGACATAAAAAAAATTGTGCCGCAATTTTCATTTCAAAATAAAAAAAAAGTGTTTGAAATTGGGCAACCAACACAAAACTCATAAAAACATCGAAATATACTTCCTGAAGCGATTGTAGGTAAGAACCTAGTTTCGCATATTAAAAGATTGAAGTCATTTCGAAAAAAATTTGGTAGTTGATAACGAGAATGTCAAAACAAGGGTTTTGAAAAAATTGAAATTCTGAAAGATGACTACAGACACAGAAAAAACACCGGAAAACAACGTTTTAGAGGGCAAAAAAGCTTTAGTTTAATGTTTATATAGCCAAATCAGCTGAAAATTCCGAATTCTATGTCCATTTTAAGTTGGGGTAAATTTGGGCTCAGCCCGTGCAAAATATTGGCACATGCCCTGAGAAGGAAAGTTCACTTTCCTTTTAATATTTGCTTTAATACACTTAAATATATTAGATTAGATATCTCAGTGCACAACAAAGGTTTCTTTACTGATCTGGGTTTAAATTTTTATAGTTTATGTTACTTTAGTTTTAAATCAACTCCTTCAAAATACTTATAAGTAGAACATTTAAATTATGCTGTAATCGGGAACCATTTTCCTGTGTAGTCGAATTTTTAGAGAAATATTTTAAGAAAAATCAATTGCCAGTAAATTTGTTATAAAAACTAATTAGTAATTACCTAAATAATGCTTTGAAACCTAAGAACTCTTTCCACATTGTTTCAAAGCTAGATCAGCATGTTGTCTTACCCTATCTAGGAGATCAGTGTGGCTCATTTAAATCAGAACAATGCTGGATCTTGGAAAGTTTTACTTAAATATATACATTTAAATTGTTTTTATTAAGGTTTTTATTATTAAATTTTTACTTAGAATTAAGGATATTATGCAAAATCTTCTTGTGCTTCAGCATGATTTATATACAGCATATTCTTTTAACGGAAGTAATCCGATATCTTCTCTCCTTATACTATATATCATTTTTAACTTTTAGTCCATTTGGAGCTCTTCCGTCGAAAAGAAAAATCTTATAATAGTAGTAAGGGGCACTTAGATTAGATTAGATTAGATTGTTAGGGTGGTGGTCTCTATTGAGGCCCCTTGTCACTGCGACCCACTTGGATCTTTTGTGACACGCCCTTGTCTATTAAAACTCCTGGTTCATCCTGATTTTCCGCAGGAATTTCAGGACTTTTCCAGGAGACGAAGTTTTGATACCGTAAGGCTTCAGTACATCCCTCTGCCAATACCAATATCTTTGCCAGCTTAAAGCTTCGCAATTACATAGAATGTGTTCTGCCGTTTCTACTGCTTCGCGGCAGTAGTGGCATGAATCACATTGAACTTTTCCCATTTTCTTGAGGTGATATCTGACTGGCCCATGTCCAGTCAGAATTCCAGTCAAAAGTCGAAGATCAGATCTAATCAGAGCAAGCACTTCCTTTGCCTTTCTCGGAGAAAGATCAATCAGATCTTTAGCTTGTCTGAGACCAGGGATGCTTGTTTAGTAATTAGTCATAGCTTTGTGTTCATTGTGTCAGAGATTCTTTTAATGTGGGCCTTAGAAAGTCCACAGGAGGGGGTTCCGGACCACAGTAGGTGGTTATGGCTCCTTCCTTAGCGCGAGGCGATCAGCCTCATTGCCTGGTACACCTAGAGGATGCCCCGGCACCCACATCAGATTAATTCTGTTGTGTTGAGCCAGTTGCTGTCGGGTTGACATTCATAAACCAGTTTAGAGTCATGCATGCAGGAGCTCAGAACCCCGATAGCCGCCTGACTATCAGTTGCCACAGCGATCTTTGTCCCTCGCATCCCTTCTTTCTATGTTTATTCTGGCACAAGCCATTGTAGCGTAAATCTCCGCCTGAAAGATGGTGGGAAAAGCAACCAGGGCTATACTGCGCCTGCAATTGGGTCCGACCATCCCGCGCCAGTCCCACCATCCATCACCGATCCATCAGTGTTCCTACATACTGGTTCCTGATTCAAGTTTAGGGACCTCCATTATCCCAAGTTGAACGATTTGTAAGAAGAATTTTATACTCTTTTTTTGTTATGGCATTAAGTCCGAAACTACAATGCCCATTTTTATTTCTGGTACATCTTCCAAAATTCGAAGGTGTCCGAGTCCAGTTCTTAGTTTAATTTGACCAAGAATGGCCAATCTGGTTGCACATGACATGTCCCTTCTGATGTGCAAATGTAGAGGAAGGAGGCCTATCAGTGCCTCCATGGCTGGCAGTAGGGCATGTATGCATTGCCCTGTGATCGCTAGGCATGCAAGCCTTGCACCTTTGCAGTTTATTTTGTGCAGTCTTTTTCAACTTTCGGCCACCAAACAAGTGAGCCATAGGTGAGCATAGGTCTGACTACAGTTAGGTATAACCAATTGGTCATTTTTGGTTTCAACCCCTATGTTTTGCCAAGCATCTTTCGGCATGTCCATAGGGCCATCGTACCTTATCCACTACCTCTTTTAAGATGTGGATTCCATCGTTAGTTTTTGATCTAGGATTACCTCAGATATTTGACTTCAGTGGAAGGGCTAATAGTGACATCACCAATCTTGTGGAGCCTTGTATCTTAGCTTCCTCTTCCTGGTGAAAGGCACTATTACTGTTTTGCTTGGATTGATGTTTAGTTCCCTTCAAGCACCAATTGTAGGATATATTGAGGGCATGTTGCATGAGTTAAATTAAGACCTCTATGTGTTTGCCTCTAATAATAATTACAAGGTCATCCGCGTATCCTTGCACCTCGAATCCGGATTCACTGAGTTTGGTGAGGAGACTATCAACCACCATGGTCCATAACAGGGGTGAAAGTACCCCTCCTAGGGGGCATCCACTCTCAGATGTCACAGTGATCATCTCCCCTCCCAGTTCAGCCGTAATACGTCTTGTCCTCAACATTGCTTTTATCCAGGAAATCGTTGAGGGTCCGACGCCCTTGGAGGCGGCGGCATCCTCCATGGTCACATGCATGGTGCTATCAAAAGCACCCCGCACATCCAGGAAAGCACACACCGCCACCTCCTCTTGTGATCTAGCGCCCCTTCTATCTTGGATACCAAGTTATCTAGTGCGCCAACTGTTGATCTACCGGACTGGTAGGCCCATTGATTAGGATGGATTTTCTTTTCTATAGAATTTTCCACCTTTATGTGGTAGTCTAGCACCTTTTCCATTGTTTTCAAAAGAAATGATGTAAGACTTATAGGTCGATTGGATCTGGGGTCAGACGTGGACCGTCTCCCCGTTGGGGATAAAAACCACCCTTACTTTCCTCCACAGCCGGGGAATGTATCCCAGGGTATAGCTTGCCCTAAATACCCTCACCAGCAGCGGAAGCAGACTCTCCATTCCCTGTTGAAGCAAGGCTGGGAATATGCCATCCCTCCAGGAGATTTATATGGGCCGAAGGAATTTATTGCCCATTCTACCCTATCAGGGAGAAGACTTCCAGACAGACTTTCCGTCCATCTATCAGGTCTTCCTACCATCCGATATATCTACTTCCTCTCGTCGTCAACTATTACATTGTGCGGAGTGAATGTTTATAAGTTCCACTAAGGCTTCCCTGTGGCCCATTGTATAGCTGCCGTTCTTTCTTTAAGAGAAGGCTTGGCCCATTAGATTGGTCCTTTGAGAGCACTTTATGAAGACGCAGTCTCAGATTGGCTCTCAATGCTTTCACATAGAGACTTCCATGATCTTTTTTTTTTTTGGATTTCCTAAGTTCCCTGTTATAAGCGGTTAGGGCAGTTTTGTATGCTTCCCAATTTTTATCCAGCTTAGCTTTATTGAAGAGTTTCCTGGTTTTAGATCTTAGAGTGGTTAGCTCTTGATTCCACCAGGGGACGCTTTTAGTTATCCCTCTTTTTTTCAGAGGACAACTATTTTCATATGAATCTTGTATGATTGATTGCAGTTGGGTAGTGGATACATCTAGGTCCTGTACATCAAACAGTCCCTCCATATCCTCTACGCGCTGTTTAAGGAGCTCTTTATACAAGCTCCAGTTTGTTAGCTTGGGTATCTTCCGCTCCTCCTCAATTTTCTCCAAAGCTATAATTATGATTCCGAACCTGATGTGTCTATGGTCCAAATGAGATACTTCATCAGACACATACCAGTTCGAGATCTGTATGCCACGAGTGGCATTTTTTAAGGTTAGGTCTAAGAAATCTTGTCTGTTCGATGTGATGAATGTGGGCTTACTGCCCTCATTCACCACATCTATACCATATTGAGCTAAGAATTCTAAAATACACTCACCTCTGTTGTTGATGTCCTTGCTGCCCCACAGGGTGGGATGGGCATTTGTATCGCATCCCAAAATCAGTCCTCTGCAGGTCCGCTGACAGTATTGAGCAAGCCTGTGAATTTCTTCCGGAGGTGCTTCATTAGAGTCCATGCAAAAGTATGCCGAGGCAATTACTACCTCTTGCACACCCCGCGCGGTTGGCACCTCTACTAGGGCTGCTATTAGGTCCCTTGTGGTGAACTCCGGAAATGGACAGGGCATTGACAACACCACCGATGACCATCGCCGCACGAGGCACGCCATGGTCCCGACAGTAGAGCAGCTTACCCATTCCACTTGGTATTCCTTTGATTGTTCCTTCTCTCACTCATGGCTCCTGTATATTTGCAGCCTCTCTCATACAAAGGTCCGGAAGAGAGCATCAGTTGCTGCCTTTGCGTGGTGCAAGTTAATTTGAAGGCACCTCAGATTGTTTTTATTGTCCATTATGCAGCTTTGGGTTTGGGGTTCTGACTTGATCCCCTTGCCAAGGCCGATTTTGTTTGGCCTTCTTTCCCACTTTTTGCAGTTTGTATTTTCTTCTTTGGCTGTGAACCAGAGGGTGTTACCTTTTCTTTAAGAGCCAAGGTTTTCCCCCTTCCTCGGTCCTCAGGTGAGGCCAGCCCGCCAGAGGTGGAGCCCACTCCCTCGGCTTCCTGCCCTTCTTCCTTCCTGAGTCCACCGCGCAATTCTATAGCTGGAGCAGATGGTTTTGGGCTCTCAGTTTGGTTTGTTTCAGAGTGTTGGTCAAGAGAAAGGACGAGGTGCACAGAATTGCCCTCTTCTTCTTCCTCCCTTTTCAGGACCCTCCACTCGTCAGTGTTCAGGCCAAGGTTCTGTGCCTTTACAATGGTTAGGATCTTATCATTCCCATCCTTTGCACTATTTTGGAAGAGACCTGTCAGTACTATGGGTCGGGGGATTTCATCCCCTTCCAATGTCCTTAGATCTGCCCCCTCCCAAGGTTTTAGTTGTCCAACAACGAGTTTCAGCCACTCTGCTGTGGCCTCATCTTCGCATTTGAACTGGACCCACCCTGGTTTGAGGATAGAGCCATGAAACTTTGGCTGTGTGGTGCCGCCAACCAGTTCCACGATCCTGCCCAGGATTCCTTCTTGTATGGCCTTGAGTTGTTCCATTGTCAAGATTTCTTGTGGATAGTCTTTAGAGACTATTCCTATTCTAATTGTATTTATGGTAGGACTTGAGGTAGCGTGGGCGCTTGCGCTCCTTTCACTGCCTCCAGTCCTAGGTTTCTTTGTCACCCCCCCTGGCGTAGAGTCACTAAGGCGCGCTCGTTTTTCCGCAGGTGGGGGGTCAATAGGCACGAGATCCAGTTTGCGGGCCTCTGAAGGATCGTGCCCGTTCTTCACCAGCCACCTATATATTCTTCTGGCCGCGCCTGAAAGGCGCGTCATTGTTAGTTGGAGCTTTTGAATAGACTCCTCGATATTAAATGTTGTAGCCCCTAATTGGGTCGCAGCAGCCAGGTTGGATTCCTCTTCCAACCCCCTGACAGGGACTGTAAGCCCCTTTTCAGTTGAGGTTTCGGGGGAATCCAAAGAAGGCCTTAAAGCCTTTGGGAGTGTCGCACTTAAGGGGGTGCCCCCCTGTAAAAGTTTTTTTGAATCCATAAAAGAATAAGTAAAACTGAGGAATTATTCGGTCACCCACAGCAGAGCCTCATACTGCGGGAAGGCTAAATTGAAACAGGAGGTCGCCTAGTATCCTGAGTCCGCATACTTGAGACCGAACTTCCCTCCGGCCATGCATCCCTTGGCGTATGCTGCTCCACCGTGGATTGGGGGGAGGCAACTTAGTATTCCCCCCAGAGGCCTCCGCTACTAAGCCAGCAGACTGTCTCTGGGTGGAAGTAAGCCCTCCGCCACTGCAAGGCGCACCGCCATTGGAGGGGAAGGGGCACTTACTGTAGCATTTAGAAAATCCCATGTCAGCAGCTGGCTTGGGAAAGTCCCCATTTCCATTGTAATTTGGGGATTTTTTCTTGTTGTAACATAACACTTCAGTGACAAAGGATTATTTTAATGATTAAGGATTTCAGATCTTCAGAGAGGTGAGAAAATTCAAGTCATCTCTGCATTTGACTTAGAAATTTCCATCACATCATTAGATTTTGACACTTGACGTGTCAAGGTTAGGGTTTCCAAAGTAAATGAGACGGTTTCTTGAGATCTGGAAGACCGTTTTCGGAGTTTTTGATCATGAATGCAGAGGATTAGCACCCCAAAAAGGTTTTAATGGTTCCTCAAAGGTTTCAGATGATCGATAGACCTTTTCTAATGATTCCATTCGATTTATCGTGATTTATTACACCAAATCTATATTTATATCATCTTCCTTCGTGCTCAGGACGGCATATTACATTGAAATAGATAATCGAAAGAAAATTCGATAGTTTTATATAACCAATTAGCTGGTTGAAGTGATGTACGAATACCTCCGGGAGATTGATCTTGGCGACAACAGTCATCTATATATAAAATTAAGGCATTACTCACACGTGTACTCGCTTGCATACGTTCATGTACGCTCTTTTAGAAGCGGAATTTTTTTTGCTGTTCACACACACACACACACACATTATTAAGAGAGCAGCATTTAAGTTTGACCTCATTGACTGGGGAAAATTTTTATAAGAGAAACAACGACTTCAGGATCTTTATTGTAATTCGCGTAATGTGCATAAAGATAAGAATTTTAGTATTTATTATAAATTTTATAAAATTAAAATATTTTAATTATTACATTCTTAAGAAATTAGCAAAGATTATTATTATTATTATTATTATTATTATTATTATTATTATTATTATTATTATTATTATTATTATTATTATTATTATTATTATTATTATTATTATTATTTAATCTTTAATATTAATTATTATTTTTATCTTTATTATTATTATTTTTATTCTTTTTATTTTCAATTATTATTAATTTACGATTTTATTTTAAAAAACTCCACACCCATGAGCATAGCAAGCGGGGCACCCCGTTTTAGGACTGGGACCCGGATCAAAAAAAAAAAAAATATATATAAAATTATCAAATATCAATTTATTTTTATCATGACGTCTGTACAAACTTTACGAACATTCATCAAAATTAAACTGAAAATAATATGCCAAAAGCTAATCATTTTTATAAGCCTATAGGTGTGAAGCACAAAAAAATATAGATTAATTTCTTTTTACTCTTTGTTAATATTAATTAAAAAACATTTGAGAATCCAATATTTACTAATGTATTTACTCTAAAATCATTGAAATTATTTTACATTTTTTATTGATCTTCGTACCTGAGTTATTCGCTTATAAATAGCTATATATATATATATGTATATATAAGATACAGTATATATATATATATATATATATATATATATATATATATATATATATATATATATATATATATATATATATATATATATATATATATATATATATAATTTAATTAAGTTTACGTTAACATTATCTAATAATAATATTTATTTTATCAGGTCTAGTTCTTTAATAAAATTTTGAAATGTCCCGAACAAGGAATAGAACTCAGGTCTTACGGCTTGCTAGCATGGCACAGAACAGCTGGACCTAAGGCAGGCTTTTCTATAAGGATGGGAATATGCTGAATTCAATAACAGGAAAGGTTCAGAGAGCAGTATTACGATAGCGTCAAAGATCGAACAATCGCAGAGCAGAATTTATTTCAACATTAACTTAGGGGACTTTGATGAATCATTTTCCCCTTAAACTTACAATTATTATCATTGGTGGAGTCACCTTGTCGGAGACGAGGTTTCAGGCCAATGTACCTTTCCGAAAGGGGTTCTGAGCCGACTAAAATAAGTTTTAACTATATCTATTTGGAATATAAGATAAAAGTATACTCCCGATACGAGTCAGAGTCGGGAAAGTAGAAAGTAGTCGGTGACGGAATTTGCTCATGAGCTTGAGCAAAGAGTCGTAGCCTGTGTTTGAGAACCTTTGAGAGAGGGCCCCATAAGAAAAGAGAAGAATAAATGGGGAAATGCATGAAATGCTTGACAGAAGAAAGTAGACAGAAGATTCTAAGAGGAATCAGAAGAAGTTTGAGACTGAGTCAGCTCCTGAGCAGAGGCGGGAGCCGGAGCCGGAGCCGGAGCCGGTGCCGGAGCCGGAGCCGGAGCCAGAGCCGGAGCCGGAGCCGGAGCCAGTGGCAGTGTCGGAGCAAGAGTCGGAGCCTTTGCTTCAACTTTACCTAATCTTGAATAAATATACAATAAGAAATTTTGGAATTATTTTAGATGTTAATGAACCCATAGAAACCGATTTTGAAGGTTTCAAATTCCTTCGAAGAATCTGAGCACAACCTAGAAGGGGGTACCATAAGAAAAATTATATAAAAGGACAAATGCAGAGAATTCTTAACAGAGGAAGATTGTGGAAGGATGAAGAATGATTCTAGGAGGTGGGATCAAACCTCCAAAATTTGGTTTTACCCACAAAAATGAAACTTGATGGAATATTAATAAATAAAAATTTTCTTAGATAATCACAATGGTATACACATTATTGCACAATATATATATATAGCTTCTATTATCTTATTAAATGTATGACCACTTTCCATATGGCTCTCTAACTATTTATCGCGCAACCTATCTTTCGTAATACAATGTCTATCTTATTCTATCATGAACTAAAAATTCCTAATATAGCTTAGCATACTAACATATTACATACACATACACAAACACATACACACAGATACCCTATCTAACTTACCCTAGTCAAACCTAATCTTATTCATCTAAACAATGATACCCACGCCCACACCCACACCCACATATATATATATATATATATATATATATATATATATATATATATATATATATATATATATATATATATATATATATATATATATATATATATATATATATATAGAGTATATATAGGTATATAAATATATATATATATATATTATGTATATATATATATATATATAGAGAGAGAGAGGCAGTGAGAGAAAGAGAGAGAGAGAGAGAGTATATATATATATATAGCAGGAGTGAGAAAGAGCAGCAGGAGATATATATATATATATATATATATATATATATATATATATATATATCGTCTACCTATTTTTCTTACTACACTATCTAGCTCAGCTTAACTAAACCTAACCTGGCTTTAAACAATATCCTAACATACACAAACACACACACAGCTTATTAGTTAAAGAGACGCCTTACTTATTCTTCTCTAGCTATCTCTCTTTTAATACCTTATCTTACCAAAACTTAATAACCTTTTTGTTCACATAACTGTTATTTCTATAACTTCATAATATGTTTTCCGTTTTCTAAACTTCGATGGTCAACATTTAAATATTAATATCATTTTTTGATAAAAAAATTGTTTATATTTTCATATATTTAATGTTAACATCTCGGTTTTCTTTTGAATGCATTAACTTTTATATTTCTTTTCAGTTTTTGTTATTTTATAAATTTAATTTTACATTTTCTGTTTTGTTTTGAGCTTTTATTATTTTGCAAGATATATTTTACATTTATATTTTGTTTCAAGTTTTTATTATTTATTAAATTATATTTTATATTTATATCTCGTCTTAAGTTTTTATTTATTTTAAAAATATCATTCTGCATTAATTTTTTGTTTAAAATTGTTATTTATTTCTAAAACTTTTTTATTTTTAACTTTATTTACATTGTTGAAAAGTTTTTAAACTTTACATTTAATAAAAATATTTAACATTTTATTAAAAATATATATTTTATTGACCTTAAAGCAGTAAACCAGTAAAGCAGTAGCTCAAACTCCCCACCCCACTCAATCCCACCCTGCCATGATTAACTGTTTTATTACTTAAGTCCTATTTGAACACACATTTTGTATAAATATGGCTTGGAAATATCTTCATTGAGTAAAATATCGCACATTCCTTTTTAAATTTTTATTCTAAAACTTTATTTTACATTTGTACTTTGTTTTATTTTTTTTATTTAAAAAAAATTTTTTATTCATTGTTAAAACTTATTTTAAAACTTTTTATTCTTAAAATTTTATTTATTTTACAAAATATTTTAAATTTTAAATATTTTAAATATTTTAAAAGTTCATTCTTTTATTAAAATATCAAGAAATTAGTAAATCAATAAATCAAAACCATAAAATCGCAAAACTGCCAAATCGCACATCTTACTCCGTCCGTGATCCATTGACTAAGGGATTAAATTCATATTTTGGTATCACTTTTTATAAATATAACATATAAATAAGTTCTTAGTATGAACATAACATAAAAATATTAGCATTCATTTTGTTTTTGTTATAAAAAATGTTTTTAATGTTTACAGCATAGAACATCAATTAATCAATAAATTAAATGAAACTAAAATTCACCCCACCCCCTTCATACCATCTGTGATATTTTGATTAAGCGATTGAAGGCATATAATGATATCATTTATTGTAAAACAAGCTCGCATGTTTAAACACCACTTCTAATTATCACTCTCTTTTCCTTTTGTATATCTGGAATAATCGACAACATTAACAAAGTTTTAACATTATTAAAGTTAACATAACATTATCGAACTAAGAACATAATGCGTCATATAAAATCTATCATATCTTCAATGAGTAAAATATCGCACATTCATTTTTAAATTTTTATTTTAAAACTTTATTTTGCATTTATATATTTTTTTTAAATTTATTTATTCACTGTTAAAATTTATTTTAAAAATTTTTTCTCCTAAAATTTTATTTATTTTACGAAATATTTATTTTACCAAAAAAAAATAGGTAGGGGGCTAAAATGGTGTTCAAAAATCCCCATTATTGGATCTTCCTCTTTAAACTTTATTGTTAGTTTTTATTCGTAGTTCAGTATGTTAGTTAGGTTATGATATGATCTACTTTTTCTAGGTTTTGTTAAATATTACTATGTTAATGTTAAATTACCATTGATATGTTAAAGATATGATGGAAAATTAGAACTAGTATAAGTTTTGTTGGATATAATGTAAGCTTATTAACCATTGATACTTTACGAACTTTGTTAATGCTAGGAATTTATTCATACGTAAGGTATGGTATATTTGTTATGATAGACTATGTTCTTAGTTCGGTAGTGTCATGTTAGCTTCAATAATAAGTTCAAACTTTGTTTATATTGTCAATTATTCCAGATAATAATGTTTAAACTTTATGTTAGCTTATTTTCTTACTTTTGTGTATAGGTATACGTTAGTTAAATTTTGTTAGATTTTTGGTAGGTATTACTAAAATTTGTTTTTTATTTCCATGGAAGAGCATTTTTAGAAGGATTTGGTCAGGTTTTGTAAGGATTGAAGGACACAACTAAATTATATATATATATATATATATATATTATATTATATATATATATATTATATATATATATATATATAGGTAATATATATATATTATATGATTATATAATAATATATATATATATTATATATACATAATATATTTCGGTATATATATATATATCTATATATATATATTATATATATATATATATATATTATATATATTTATAATATCTATAATTATATATATAATAGTATATATATATAGTATATAGTTATATGTTATAATAATATAATATATGATAATATATATATATATATAATAGTTAGTTATATATGATAGTTAAAATATGCGCTGCTCTAATGTCATCGTATCAAAGTAATTCAATCTATAGATTGTATGAAACGTAAATGTCTGAACTCTAATTTTACTTTTAATATATACTATATATATATATTATATATATATATATATCCAGTAACATACTCTTATTATAATATATAAATATATGTATTATATATAATATATATATATATATATATAGTATATATTTATATATATATATATATAATACCATAACAACTCCCAGGAAGGGCTTTCACCCTGTCAGTTGGTCCAGCATCTTCTTCTTCGGACCGAAACTCTTAACCCTAGAACACCCTAGAAAACCATTTATCGCGCAATTTTTTCCGAAGCCAGTCTTCGAGTTAACACTCTCAGGTAAGGTTTTCGCCCTTTCAGTATAGTTAGCATCTTCTTCCATTAGGCCTCAAAACTCCTTCTTACAGATCTTTCCAGATGATATTGCTTTCTTAGGCGCAAAAGATTCGAACGCTGGTCAGAGTAATACAAAAGCAAAAGGAAGGACGGATTGCTAAGCCCTGCGCTATATTAACCATCGCGAAGAAATCTTCATTTGTCTGACCGCTACGAAACATCCACTTTCTTTGAGCACAAACCATTTCCACTGACTTGTGAATAAATTCATTCTTTATTCCAATATATATATAATATATATATATAGGTAATATATATATATATATATATAAATATATATTATAATATCTATATATATTAGTATATATATATTATATTATATATATATATATAATTTACTATATATATATATATAGTATTTTATATATATATATATTATATATAATACTATATATAATATATATATATATAAATATTATATATATTATATATCATATATTATATTATATATATATATATAGTATAACCTATTTATATATATATAATGTTATATATATTATATATATATATATATATTAATATATATATATATATATATATATATGATATATATATATATATATCTATAATATGATATATAAATATATATATATATTATATATATCTATTATATATTTTATTTTATATATATATAGTATATATATATATTTATATATATATATATATATTTATATATATATATATATATATATATATTATAATATATATATTATATATATATATTATAAAATATATTTATATAATATATATATAATATATTATTATATATATATATCGTATTATATATATATATATAATAATTAGTATATATATATAATATATATAATTTATCATATATATATATATATATATATATAATTTGTGAAAAAAAAAATAAAATTTTAAACATTTTTTATTAAATTTAATACAATCTTAAAATCAGATTACTAAACAAATTAAATTGATATTTTAACCAAGTTTTAGAGGAGGAGCAACAGAAATTTTTAATCCTGTTTCTTTTAATAATTAATAATTTAAATCTAGTTCTTTTCACTATTTATAATTTAACAAATATGGCGGTATCCAAACTATGTTAGGTGAAGAGAAGCAAAATTATTCAACTAGTTCTTTTTGGCAAATGAATAAAAATATAAATTTTACATAAATATAAAGAAGCGCTACAAGTAATTTCTGGCCTAGATGTGATAATAATAATAATAATAATAATAATAATAATAATAATAAATAATAAAATAATAATAATAATAATAATAATAATAATAATAATAATAATAATAATAATAATAATAATAATAATAATAATAATAATAATAATAATAATAATAATAATAATATAATAATATAATAATAATTAATAGTAATAAAAATAATAATAATAATAATCAAATAAATAATTTAATAATAATATAATAATAATAATAATAATAATAATAATAATAATAATAATAATAATAATAATAATAATAATAATAATAATAATAATAATAATAATAATAATAATAATAATAATAAAAATAATAATTAGAATGAAATTGCTTGCAATACTCAAGGACCAGCCTCGGAAGAAGACAGACCTTTAGGTAACAGACCTCGGAAACGTATTTGGACCATGAACTCTAATAATGTTTTTAAAATTAGATGCGCTACGCTTAATACTGCGACGTATGGTGGAAAGGAGGGGAGATTCTTGAGATGATGGGAATGGCGTAGATGCAAATGAGGGGAGAAGAGAGAGGAAGAGATATAGGAGGAGGATATGTGTTGATATATAAAGGGGAAGATTAGGGAATCAGGAAGCATGGAGTGAGTTTCATAATAGGGCCGAAGATGTCCCCTTTTATGCAGACCATAGAAGTCATACACGAAAGACTTGTAAGATGGGCCTTTAAGATCAAGGGAAAGAAGTACCACTTCTATCAGGTCTATTCGCCCCAACAGGGACACCCGGAAGAGGAAAAAGGACAGTTCATGGAAATGTTGGAAGAGAATGTAGAAGACAGAAGAAGAGAGGAGGATGTATTGTTGCTGATTGGAGATTTCAATGCAAGAGTGGGAAGGAGAAGAGACGAGGTGGAGACAATGGTCGGACAGTGTGGTAGAGCCAAGATATCGACATGAGAGGTGCTATAGATTTTCTGTCTAGAGGAAGAATTGAAATCAATGAATGGTTTTTTCACAAGTGATCAATAAGGGTACAATGTATAGATGCAGCAACATACAGAGAATTTGAATCAAGATCTATTATAGATTATATAATATCGTCTGATAGTAGGATAATAAGAAATGTTAAAGTAATACCTGTAGTAACAATGGACTCGGATCATAGATTGTTGGTGACGGACCTGGTGGTGAAGGCAGAAAAGCTGCAGCAGTAAAAAGAAAAGAGAATTGTGAATAAAGTGGAAGAATCACTGAAGGAGTTGGTGACAAGAAAGGAATATATTAGAAAATAAATGAAGATAAGCGAGGAACTTAGAAGGAGTAGGAGAGATGGGAGATACAAGAAACGATAAGAAGAGTAGCAACGATAAACTAGGCAAAAGATGGGTAGGAGGAACGAGAAAAAGAACACACAAAGTGGTAGACTGAAGAAGTGAAGGAGGCAATAAAGAGGAAAACGGTATTGATGAGACGGTGACTGAAAAATAGAACTGCACAAATAAGGGCTCAGTATGTGGCGGTAAGAAGTGATGCAGAGAGTGAAAATAAGAGTAAAAGAAGAGGCTGCAAAGAGAGAGGCGGAAGAAATGATGGAAGATGGGAGGCCAGAAGGGAAGATTTTAAATAGAAGATCAAAGAGGAAAGTGTGCAACATCAAGGATAGGCAAGAAGTTTTGGTAAAATCAATAGACACAAACAGGAAATAGACAAAGCACTTCAGTGAACTTCTAAATGTGAATGAACAGGTCAGGAGGAGGGAGAAGAGATGATAGATGGAGAGGAAGATGAGGAGGGGGAGGGGATAACTATAGAAGAATTAGAGGTTGCTCTCGACGGGGGGGAAGCGAAGAAGAACGGGTAAGACACCGGGCTGAAGATGGGATACCATAGAATTGATAAAGAGGGAGGAGAGGAAAATGAAAGAAGAAATTTTGAAACTGTTTAATAGGTGTTGGAACGAGAGTGAAGTACCAGAAGGATGGGGAAAGTCAATTATAGTGCCAATATTTAAGGGAAAAGGAGACACAGGAGACTGTAAAAACTACAGGGTATTTTCCTTGTTAAACCATCTGGTAAAAACATATTATATAAATTTAGAGAAAAGACTGAGAACAGTAGTAGAGCCCAGGTTGGTGGAAGAGCAGCACGGATATAGAAAGAACAGAAGCACGACGAATCTCTTGTTTGCTCTGAGAGTTACGTTGGAAAAGGTATGGGAATGTCAACAACCGATGCATAATATGCTTTTTTTAATTAGATCAAGTAAGAAAGCTTTTCGATCAGTTCTAAGAGAGCAGACTGTGGAGCAGTGTTGGAGAGAGAATATACTGTGGGTAGAAAGTTGAAAGGAGCTCTGGAGAGTTTGTACAGAAATAGTAAATTTAATGTAAGAACAGAATTTGAGAATAAGGAATGGTTCGAGGTGAGAACATGGGTTAAACAAGGAAGCGTGTTGTAACCAATTTTGTTTGTATCGTATCTGAATGTAGTGATAAAGAAGGTGAGAGAAGATATCGGAGATTTTGGACGGTGATATTTTGGCTTATGCGTATGACTTGGCGTGCTGGAGCGAAGAGCGAGACAGGTTGAGAAAGGTAGTGATATGTTTTGTCAACAGGCTTAGAGATGCCGGTTTTACTATAAACACAGAAAAGACGGAGAGTCATGGTAGTCGTAAGAGAAGAGGAGGGATAGAGTTGAGATAGAGGTGGAAGGGAACTGAGTTAAAAGATGGTGGAGAAATGCAAGTATTTGGTGGAGTATTTGAAGAGAGGGAGGGAATGTTACAAGAGATGTACAAGTAGGATAGCTTTCAGTAATGGGGGAGCAGTAAGTAGCAGTGTAATCCATGAACTGAAAGATAGAAAATGGTTGGAAGGTGAAGGGTGATATTTGAAAGTGTGTTAACACCGATTTTACTTTTGGAGTAGAGACACTGGAGTACGACCGACAAGAGAGGATGCTAGCATACGTCGGCCGAGATGTAGGCTTTTGACAACGCTATAATGGGAAAGACCGTACAAGACGACAAAACAGAGAAACAAAAGAATAAATAGAGATAAATATAAGTGAATGCTATATTGAATAAGATGGAATACAACCAGATTGAGGTTTGGAAACAATTTTTTGAGAGGATGCAAGAACGGGATAAAGTGGCAAAGAAAGATGGGAATGGAGACCCGGAGTAAAGAGAATCAAGCAGGATTGAACCTAAGAAGAGATGGGAAAGATAGGTGGAGAGTTAATTAAGAAGACATGGATTGCCGTCGACTGCAGGAGCTGAGGGGAAGATGGTATTTTGGGGAAGATAAGAGGAAGATTCAGAAATGTGATGGCCTCGCTGATAGGGTCCTTGACCTTCGAGGAGGTGATAAAGTGTAAGTAAATATAGCTGTGATATATATATATATTATATATATATATATATATAGATATTATTTATATATTTAGTATATATAATATATTATTATTTATATTATGTGTATATATATTAATATATATAATATATATTATATATATATAGTAGTTATATATATAAGTATTATATATATATATAATATTATATATATATATATAGTATATATATATATATATATATATATAATAATTTATATATTATATATAGTATATATATATATAGTATATATATATAATTATATAGTTATATATAATATTATAATAATATATACTATATTAGGTATATATATATTATATATACTAATATATATATAATATATATATATTTATATATATATATATATATATATATATATATATATATATATAGTATAATATATTATATATATATATATATATACTGCTCATATATATATATAATAGTATTTTATATATATATATATATATATACTATATATTTAATATTTAGTAATATATATATATATATATATATATATATATATATATATATATAATATATATAATTTATATATATATATTCAGGATTATTCAGAAATGTGCTGGCCTCGCTTGATAGGGTCTGACCTTCGAGGAGCGGTTGAAGAAGGTTAAAACGTAAATATATATATAATAATATTAGTACACATCCTTATATCATTATATACTAGTATATAATATATAATATTATATATATATATATATTATATATTATATATATATATTATTATATTATATAATAATATATATATATATATATATTATTTTTTTACTTTCCTAAAAAAAGATTTAAAAAAATGTTAAGAGTTGAATGTAATTAAATTATAAAAGTTCTATGAAGCCTTAATATACATATAGTTTAAATAAACGATGCTTAGGCTCAGGATATGAAAAAACATGTTTTTACATACCTAAAAACCAAAAACCGATAAAATAAATGTCGGCCAATCACATACGATGTCATATAAAGTTAAGGTTTATTCCGTCCACTCCCAAGAAAGGAAAGCATTTCCTTCTTACCTGTTTAAAGGATCTTACCGATCCAGCATGTTTCAGTTTGAAATATATTTATCAAAATAATAATAACAATGATTATCGATTCTTGTCTATGAAGGAATTACCTTTTGACCTGGTACTAGGCTTAAAGAAGTAAGTGGTATAAAAAGCCATATCCTAAATTTACGCCTAAAGTAGTTATTTCAACACATTTTACAGAAAGATATCAGTTTCGTATCTGTAAGGAGTGCGCGTTGTTGTGTTTTT
>JABUQX010054428.1:0-10000 GCA_015478945.1 Trachelipus rathkii
AGTACGACTCAACACAATCAGTAAAGATCATATATTTAATCACAAATCATCTACTAAGTAACCCGCACTGGGTGGGGAGAGCTCCAATGGGTTATTATTAAACGCTCGAAAAGCTCTCCGGAACTTATATATATATATACTGTGACACCTAAGTATATAAACGCCATATGAAAAAAATTATTGTACTGGTATGCTAACGCACACGTAAATATAGGCGACGAAGCTACCTCATAAGATTATATCACACCCAAGGGGGATAACAGCCTCATCACTCAGTATGGCTAAGCCTATAGTCGGGTTACTAAAAACATATTATAGGCGCCTGGATAAGAAGCGCAGAAATTATTACAAGTTTTTGTGATCTAGAGTTAGATATCTCGAATATTTATTATTATCGTCCTTCATTCCATGTGGATTTAGCGGAAGCAGGTCTTGAGACAATTGATTAGGGTTAGCTATGATGTAAATATGCGCTCTCATTAGAAATAAAATTTAGAATTAGAAATCTCAATAAGTTAGCCTGCCAGCCAAGGTATTTGCGCCTAAAGTTAAGGACGCCACCACTACTTATAATGGATGTGAGTATAAATCCCCTCAGGTGAAGGAAACAGAATAGCGTATAGGGAATGTACGTAAGAAAAAAAAACTGAGGAGAAGGAGACAAACTGGGAAAGGGAATGGGTAATAACTCGAGACAAAAAATATGAAGAAATAAGAAATAAATATAAAATAACTACAAAGAAAAGAAATAAAATCAAGAACAAAATAATAAGAAATATAAAGAACATCATAAAAAAAAATTAAATAGTAATAATAATAATAGCATCGGAAACCAATATAAACAAAAAAATCGAAAGTGGCTCTTCGCAGACGGAAAGTGTCTGTGCCCCCTCTCGCTCCACTCGATGACAACGAGGCACCTTCGTGAGCGGGAATAATAATAATAATAATAATAATAATAATAATAATAATAATAATAATAATATAATAATAATAATAATAATAAATAATAATAATAATAATAATACTAATTAACGGTAATTAATGGGGAAGTGAAAATTCTTCAGATGCTTCAGATCCTACTATATTATAATGGAGTATTAAAGGGAGAAAGGGGAACTTAGTAGGAATTTTATGCGGAATTAGTTTATTGAGCGTTGGTAGGGATAAGTAATATAGATGCTGGTATTATTGGAATGAAAGAGAGACGGATCGAAGTAAATGAAGGTCTGTTTGTGATGGAAAGAACAAGGTGAGTTTAATGAGTTAGATAGATAAGAATTAGAATTTTGAGATATTACATATTGATATACTAAATAAATGACTGAGTAAATGAGGGAAGATAATAGAAAGAATAAAAATTTATTGTAATTAGTTTTTATGGAATATAGGCAACAAGGCCGTATGATAGGTTTATAATAGGTAGAATAGCTCTATGGAGGCTGTTAGTGGATATATATGGTGTTGGGTGGTAGGAACTTCGTGATAGGATAACTTAAAGTATGAATGTATAACGATAAGTGAAGGTGTTGGAGATAAGATAAATGGTGTAATATATAAGTGTAATGTGTATTAATTATTATTAATAAGACAGATGCACGAGACAGGGATAGTTGATTTTGATCCACTGCTATTATATTGGTTATTCTATAATACAATTTGGTATATATGGAAATATGGGGTTATGAAAGAAATTAGAAAATGGGGAGGCAGGAAATTAAGCGTTTATAGAATCGATTAAGTATTATGATAATGAATAATGGTATGGTGAGTGAGAGGTATGTCACATATACTATTATAAGCGGATGATTCTGGTTTGTGTTGGTGATAATGTGAAACGAGAGTTTGAGAGAAAATATAGTGGAGAGTAATTGTGGACAGGATAGTTGTTAAAGAGAAGGTTTGAAAAGTAATAACTGTAAATAAGTAGTAAATGGTATTAAAGTCTTGAGTTGTAGGAGAATGTAGGGACATTCCGGAATGTGATGGTGGATTACGTTTTATGTTAGGGATCGTGTAAGAGGGAGAATACGAGGCGCGTGAATCCGAGTCGCGTCGTAGTTTAAGATATTAGACGGCATATATGGATTAGGATTTTCGATATAACGGGAACGCGCATAGGATACGTCCATGAGTGGCCAGTGAGGAGCTAGCCAACAGTGTTTGATATTATCTGTGAGGTTAGAGGATCGTGAGCCTGTGGTTATCAATGTTAACCGTGGTGGAATCGTATAATGGGGACCATTAGACTTGAGCGCGACGGATCCCTCTAGAGGAGGCTCTAGGTCTGATACATGCAGGGTGTGAGTGGTGTCCTAAATGGTGTGGAAGTGTACTATAGTTTTAGCTCGTAAGATAAAGGGTGCGACTAATGGTAACCTGCGAACTATAAACACGCCGCTAGAGATTGA
The DNA here is from genome assembly GCA_015478945.1 of Trachelipus rathkii. NCBI lineage: Eukaryota > Metazoa > Arthropoda > Malacostraca > Isopoda > Trachelipodidae > Trachelipus > Trachelipus rathkii. The sequence goes on from JABUQX010054428.1 coordinate 2,412, forward strand.
GCTGTAATAAAGTTCAATGTGTATTGACGAAGATAGACAAGTGCGTCCAAGGATCGCTGAATAAGACCTGATAAATAGAAGTAAAGATGATATGAACCGTTGAGAGTTAGATGATGGTGTGTATTCGATAGGTTTCGGTGAGCCAAAGAGGGGATAAAAATAGACGCGGAATCAGAGAACTTGAAAGCATCAACGATGTGGAAGCTATTGCCTGGGAGTTTGTGAAGATTATGATGGATATATAAGTTGACTGTATAATGACAGTTAGGTATATATTGGTTAAACAGGATGTAATTATATGTGGTTTAGTGGTAGGCGGAAATCGCCCGGCTGGGAGACACAAAGAAAATAATAGTGGATTGAGTCATGATTAAAACAAAATGTCTGAAGGAAGTAGAAATGTGAGTTTGGCAGCAAAGGCGAAAATAAAGGTGAAATAATATTAGGAGTGAAGGCGGGGTTTTGTGAGAGGGTATGGTTGAAAGCCCATCTGGGCCAGGGGATTATGAACCTACATCATTCACGATATTGTAATAATACTATGCAATATGTGAAAGTAGGCCAGTCGCGGTCCGTGTAAGCTGTTAAGGGGGATTTTTACTTAATCAGTGCGAGTTTCTCACTAATAAAGGTATAGATAGGTGAGGGCGGTAAGGCTGGGGCTTTTTTCTAATTTCAGACTTGTGAACATGATTCTTCTCTTAACATCTTTTTGCTGATGCAATGTTGAAAGTCACCTGATATACCTATACTCAGTCTTTAGGGGAAAAAACATGATTGAAGAAGAGTGATGATTATAGTAAATAGATGAATGCTAGATGATGATGATGAATTATGATGATGTTGATGGGGAGGAGATGATGAATGATGATGATGATGAATGATGATGATGATGATATGATGATGATGATGATAGAATGATTATAATACGAATTAGATTATAGATTGATTAGAATTGATAATTAGATGATGATGATGAATGATGATGTAATATTGAATTAGAAGGATTGATGTATGATGATGATATGATTGATATGATGATGTAATTGATTAATTATGAATGAAATGAAATATATATGAATCTGTTTTCAATGAAGAGAATTAGATGTGAAAATGATGAATGATGATGATGATGATAAGATGATGATGATGATTAAAGATGAAGGATGGCTGGTAAAATATAAATAGAATGATGATGATGATTCCCCAATCTATGGGGATGGGATCTAAAGGGAGGCTATTGATGAATGAATGATGATGATGAATGATGATGATTATAGATGTAAATGTATGATGAATATGATGATTAGAATGATGATTGAATGTGTATGTATGATGTATGAATGATCGATGATGAATATGTAATGAATGATGATTATGAAGATATATAGATTGATGAGATGTATAATGATGAGTATATTAGATAGTAATTAGATGAATTGATGATGTGATGATGAAAGAGAATGATGATGAGATGATGATGATGATGATTGATGATGAGCGATGATTCGGTTCGGGATGAAATTATGGGGATGATCCGCAAGCAAGTTACTGACTCGCGAGTGATGATACTGATGATATGATTGATCATGATGCATGACGGAAGTGAACATGGACTAGATAATTAGATGAGATTTACAGAAGGTGATTTGATGGATGATGAGGATAGAAACTTAAAGGAAAATTATCGATACTTGCTAACAAGGAGGGATATCAGATCTTGTATCTCACAACATTCACTGAGGCATATTACTATTGCATTCACGTGTGAGTGTTAACCTAAATGCTGTTTCGAGGGACTATATATGAAGTTTACTAGTAATTATTGCCAATGTCCTTGACCTACTTTCTAAATTTCAAAAATTACTCTAATTGAGGAGAAACCTAGTAACTATAATATATAATAGCTAACAATCTATTCTACTTGAGAATCAAATATTCTTACGGAATCCTTAATATAGTAACTTATAGTTAAGTAAATATCAACAGTATTTGAGTTACGTGTTATATAATAAATTACGATATCCTATTTATAACTTATATTGAGTTCACATATATAATATATACTATCAAGTATATAATATTTTATTTAGTATCCATGGCACGATAGTCATAGGATTATGCAGCTACTTACTAGTCAGTCTATTTAAAAATGATTATTTACATACTACTTCCCCATAGGGAGGTGATGCGGGAACGTTTAGAAGATAAATGTGCGGTTGCCGTCGCCCGAGTCCTCACCTGAAGAAGTATGCACTGGAAATCAAAAAAAAAATTCCCGGCTGGAACGACGGAATTTCTAATCGAACTTTCTTTAACTATAGAAATGTAAAAAATAAGTATCATATATAACTTTCAATAAAAAACTTCATATATACTCCCACATATATATAATAAATACTATGATATACTTAAGTGGTTATATTAGGTCATTTTAGGGAGGGGATTAATAAATAATTTTGCTTCGGGAAAGATGAATATATAATAGATGGATAATACGATAGTGAGATATTATTATATATATACTATTATATGAATAAATATATAAGCGAAATAGAATGGGATTGAGTATAAAGTTATATATAATTTTGTACCTTAATAGATAATAATATGGGAAAAATAGAAATTATGCTGAACCAGTTAGATAATATATATATCTTACTCAAGTTAAAATAATTATTAGTTAGTTTCAAATAAATGATTAAAAAATAGTATGTTAAAGACTATCATTGATATATGATAATAGCTAAGGGAAGTGATTCTTAAAGAATTATTAATAAAAAAAAAAGATAGATTATTCAGCAACATATACTGGATAAGGATACATTATTAACTAGTATAGAATATGTTATAAGTCTAATATGGAAAGATATGATTATAACTATAGCTATATTAAAGTATATATTAATAGTATATATATATAAAGTATAAATTTATTAATATATATAGGTATAGGGTAAAGTTCCTTCAACTAGAGAGTGAAAGATAAACTGCTTTATGTAAGATATTTTTATATATATATAGTATATAATATAGTGAAATATAGAGAAATTATATATATAGGTATAGAAGATGAATATTATTATATATAGTAATTAATATATATATATATATATAATATATCATATATAATATATATAATTCATATATGCAAATTTGATAAAGATTTTATTCCTTAATTGATTAAGATTGTCATATAAACCTCACAAATTGTCTTAAAACTGCCATCCTATATGGTAGAGAGAAATAGTATATATTATTAATATTTAATAAATAAATATGTAAGAATGTTTAGCAGGATTAAATTGCTTAAAAATAGAGTGTGTAATGCTACAGACATATTGAACGAAAAAAATGAAAATACAAAGGAGCTAGTTCACCGGAAAAAAAAACAATTTAATACAGAACGCCCCACCTCTGAAACAAATGGAAAATTCATTCCTGAGGTACAAATCAAATTAACTGTACTGAAAAATATGGAAAGGCTTTAAAGTTAAAAAATTGAGAGATTGGCGTTGTTAAGGATTCTCAGTATCAAGGTGAGTATTCGTATTAAGACCATGGGGAAGTGACAAACTAAAAAAATGGAAGATGTTTTTATAGAAGCAAAACAGCTAATTAATAGCTAGAGAAGAGAGCCATATAATATCAGGAAGTCTAAAATTAATGATGACGTAAAAGGAAGAAATCTGTATTTTCTAGATACAGTGGACACAGACCACTATAATGCGAAAAGATCAGATAGCCGTAACAAAGTGAGTCTTTAGGCAACTTTCTCCCCCCGACAAAAATATTGCTCATAGAAATTGCTCTATAGGGTGACCACCCCAAATCAACAAGCAATCTTTCAGAAAATAATAAATTTTTTTGCGATTGAGTACAACCCAGCCATCACAATCACTGAAGAGCAGGGAGTCATAGAACTTGTTGCCCACATCGGGCCAAAGCATATATTACACACACACATAAAAATCACTTCTAATTATGAGAAAAAATAATGTTATTGTTGTATATAACAAGAGGACAGAGTTACCGGGAGGGCTATAAACTTCAAAACAGTAAATTAGGAGATCAGTTAGTATTTATACAGAGAAGTGGCTTAGAGCTGAATTTCAGGAGTATACAATTAACAACCAGATATTAGGTGTGATATTGAGCGATCAAATATAATGCAAAGAACAAGTCATTTTTCTCTATTATAACCTACCTTACTACTGGCTGGAGGCAGTAGCCAGTGTTGAAAAATATAGGTCTATGTCATTCCATGCAATTATAACTTATATTACTGGATATTCTTATATTAATAATGATGGGATATTAAATAATTATACTACTGAAAGGTGATTATGTGTAATAATTTAATAGCTAATATGAGTGAAATAATATATAATATATATATATTTTATAGATATATATATTTAATCATATATCTATATATATAGACTGGATAAGAAATAGTTAGTGCTTGCATTGGGACCGGTCGCGATACCAAAATTTTCGTCCGATACCGATACCGGTACCGTATCACAGAACTCACAAAATTATTCACTACCGGATCACCGATGCCGTGGATAGCACCGAGATACATATCATACTGGGAACGCAGAGAAAGTATGGGATGAATTTTTGCCGATACCGATAACCGATAACCGATACAAATGTATCGATCGATATTGAAAAAGAAATGAAAACTAGAGATATAATAATAATATAACTACTTAAATGCATAAGTAAACAATATTATAAAGATAAAATTATATAAATATATATAATAATCGAAATATAGTTTAAGTAAGGATAATATACATATAAGTGAAGACCTATACATAGCTAGGTATTAATCAGATTAGGAAAGTTTTATTTAGGTATATATAGTACTGAGATTATTAATACACGAGGGAGGCCTTTTTCTTTTTTGTATTTTGGGCTACAACAATATTCTAAGAAAGTGACGGCTAGTTTATTTTATTAGTAAATTTCAACATGACCGATTTTCGTTTTGCCACTTCATGATCATTTTCCTGAATCTGTATAAGTTGCTATTCCTCCCCCTCTTTTGTTCCTCATTGTGGTTTTGGCCGTTTTCCCCCGAGAAAAAAATTTAAACAGCGTTCTTACCCGAAAAATGTAAACAAACAGATGGCGGCTTAGTGCTCTGAATTGGCTGAATGAATATTTCATTTAAAATCAGCTTTAAATCTTTCTTCAAATGAAATAAAATCTGTCTTCACAAAATAAGTTGATAAGCACATTTAGTATTTGTAATATCAAATCATCGTGTATTTTTTATTTCTGTTTATTCCAAAGAACCACGTGCTCATCACAAACAGCTGATTGCCAAATGGTGAGTTAAGAAAGCAAAAGTAACCCAGCACGAAATTTAAATTTGAATTCCCGGACTACAATCCCTGGCCAAATTCGCAAATTTTCCCTGACCACGTGTTCGTTATTTTTGGCGTATAAATATCTATTAATCATTGCAGCCTATAATTTACTCAGTTCATACATTAAATAAAAAAAAAAAACACAAATTATAATATTTACCTTTAAAAATTGTTCATCATCTGGACGAATTTAATTTTTTTTTTGTTTTTTTTTTGTAATCGATCTATACCTTCCCCATCAGCTCGTCGGCAGACCGCACTTATTTTATTTACTAGTATTTCCAAAGTTAACGTTTTTATATATGGGCGTATTCTAGGAAACGATAAATAATATTGAGAAGCTTACATTAATCTAGGTGATCACGTCCACTGGGGATAAACAATAACTGGATTACTGAAATGGGGAGGCTTTAGCGCTGGAGAGTTTTCTCATTGCTCAAAGACATTCTTCTAGAATTTCTTAGATTTGTATCAGCAGTTTTCATTCCAAGTGCAAGAGCTTTTGAGGTGTTAGAACATCTTGAGGATCTATCTGTGGGACGTACATTACAATAGTTTATTGAATCGATGAATACATTTCTTTTTTCTTTGAGATGTTCTTCATATTGTCCTATGGGCAGCTCTTACATTCTGTCAACTTTTTGCCAGTGATAGAGAAACATATTAAATGAATACTTATATACATAACGATCTTATAGCATTGTGCGCTGTTACTTTGAGAAATCAGGACTAATGTTCTTCAGATTCTCTAAGCGATGAGAAATTGCTGTAGGTAGCTCTACTAAAGAAACTACACATCCTTTATCACAACTGTGCAGGCATGTATCCGATGGAGAAGGAAATAAATCGGTGCACTTATTAAAGTATTAAAAACTGTGCCGCACGAATTCGCATCAACATTGAGATTTCCAAGGTACTAGAACGAAGATATAAATGATTTATTCAATTCAAAGTCGTATATAAGATAGTGACGAGGGAGTACCTTCTAAAAAGTGAAATTTTGAGATATTTAGGAAGACATCACAGCTAAAAGAGAGCATTTCAAATTTCAAAGTAAGATAATGTGTAATAAAGCTTGTATGCTTTTGCTTTATCAGCAACAGAATCTGTTGATTCGGGTTATTGGTGTACAAATGCCTCTAGCAATATCAGGAGCTATTAAATCTCTTGTTACCCGGTTCTGAGGACCGCATAGAAAATATATAATCTCATAGCGATGGGCACAAAATTGGGGGAAAATAAATGAAGGACGGAGCCACCATTTGACTGCGTGCTTTGCTACTTCAAGAGGAACCAAATCTTTCTAATACATTTATCAGCTCATTTTGATTACCAATACAGGTCTGGCATTCGCATCAGATTCTGAAGGTTTTAGAAGGTCACTGTGGGGCTTTCATCTATCGCACAGTGACCTTCTTTAGAAGTTATAATATTAGAGTTTTGAAACTGCAGATATTAATGATTTACCCTATTTACATCAACGAGCCAAATTGAGTCTTTTGTCATGTAAATCTAATACAAAAAATCCTTAGTTGCTGTAGCAGATCGATATTATACTATGAGGGACCTTAGAGAAGATTTGTTTCCATAGAATACTCTTATAGTACAGAAGACAGATGGATATTAAGTCGGTGACGAGGAATGCGAAGCAGAGTTAGGTCTAAGTACGTGTTGGGAAACATCTATTCGTAAAAAATGAATTCACAATGTTCTGATAAGGAGTAAATAGCATTAGAGTAGAAAAAGAGAGGAGCCGAGTCTTATGGGTGGCTCGATATTGGGTAGTGTACAAATAACTTGGATTGAGTGTTAGTTGAAAAACAGAAGAACGATTATTCCAAAGATCTGGTTATGGTGTATGAGAGCAGATTTTCGGGACACTTGTCAACTTAGCATGACAAAAGTCGATACACATACCAAAATCATCTAAGAGAGTGTTCACATTTACCTATATTAACCAGGATTGGATATAAAAACCGAGAGGAAGAGATGATCAAGTAGTCTGATGAAAGAGGAATGAACCAAAAGAATAAAAACCGATTAAGAATCTATTGAGAAGTGCAAAACACGAGTTGACTAGAGAGCACGGCGATTGCCTATGACCAATCAATGAAGAGTACGATCGGAAATTTCGAGTGTGAAAGAGATGAACTCTTGAGATGCAGCAGCCGCTAGGAGGGTGAGCTGATCACTGAACCTTACGCA
>JABUQX010054428.1:15000-31451 GCA_015478945.1 Trachelipus rathkii
GTGGGCAAAAGGCCGCGGTCTATCAAATTTAAGGTCCTACATGCCCGATAGACTCGTTTGAAAATGATCAAATTTATGTTTGCATTCATGGTTGGAATTTAATCATTTGTAAGATCACAATTGCAGAGTCAACAAATATATATTGATCTTGATCTTAAAATGAACTTTGTTAGCAGAGAGGATGAAACTGTGTATGGAACCCTCCAAGGAGGAGGTAATGGGACTGAAGAAATTTCAGAAGAACAGTCATCCATTGTAAAAGCAATAGAATAAGAGCAGTGAACAAAATTCAATCATGTAAGAGAGACCGGTAAGAGTGTTATGAGAAGCAACAGACAGTTGATAAGACGCGAAAACCTTAGACTCCACCTGTCATGGAAGCCGTGTGAAGGAACCACCACTAATGGTGTAAAGATACCAAACATGCCATAATCGAATCACCTCGTTATTCAATCTCATATTACGAGAATACCTCCCTCTGAAACAATAATTATTTTTACAATTGAAATCATGAAATACCACTGCAAGTCCGATCAGTTGGACTCACCAAAGTGCCAAGAATGTCTTCTCGCTGAAGGAAGATATTGTTCCTGTGAATACTTGAAAAAACAGAATAGAATGCAAAGATAAGATGATATGGATACTCAGATAAGGAAAGAGTTTAACAATTTAGGAAGAAAGGTTGGAAGTTGAGAAAAGATCAAGAAAGTTGAGTTCATCTCTAAGGCGATCAGATATAAGGGTTCAGAGTAGCACCAACTGTTCAAGGACTTTTTTAAATTAAAAAAAAATTATAGGCGAGTTCACCAGCTGTAATTTGATAACTATAGCAAAGCAATTGACAATGGTGAACAGTGAAATCACCCAAACTGATGATTTCTCAGAACGGAGAAGAAGAAGAGAGAATGTTCTCCATTTGGAGTTGAGATAGACAGAATGGATGAATTTAGTTGTGGAGTGACAAGAGAGCTTAAGCGTTAAAGTAGAAAATTCAGACTACAAATTTTGGCAAATATGCAGTGAACGTCTTACTTAAACATTTAAAAACTTATTAAATTATGTATGGAACATTCGTATTTTCAATTTAATAATTTTGATTTTTGATAAACAAAAATTCGGCTTAAGTATTTGATCAACCCACTCTCTGATTTTTAGTAAATATATTTACGGAACTTTTCGAAAAAAAAAAAAATATTTTCCGAAAATGGCTTCCAAACATAAAATGGTAACGTTTTGTTGACGATATCTTTGCTATTCTTCCTACTTGGGATGCACGATAGTCAAAAACTATCGTTGTATCGATGTAATTGATATTTTTAAAAACATCGAAACCCATTCGGTAATCGCGCAGAGAATGCAACTATCGATAATAATCGATCAGAAAAACTAACGGCGACGCTGTTTTCAATGGTTCGAATCCGGGAGGGAGTAATTTTTTCTCCGTCTTACACAATGTAAAAAAATTTTTAAAAAAAATTGTTTATTGTAGTTTTTTAACCTTTCTTGATCAATTTTCTGCACCGAATTCAAATATGTAATAAGTTTTTATATATCATCGACCGTTACAAAAATACATCGATATTCATGATTAGTATATATTGTAATTAATTATTTGTATATAATTATAATGTTTGCAATCTTCCACTAATTGTTGTACATTTCATTTTTCTTTCAGACAAATAGCTAATTAATAAATATATTGGTAACATTTTATGATAGCTACTAGAGTATGTCAAAAGTCCCCAGATGCTTTTTGTTGGGTGTGTGGTTACTATGTTGGCCAAAAGCAAGTATCCTTTAAGATGTGGCAGTTGTCAAATTCTGCATAGCGTTCAAACTTTAATTTGGAATGCCCATGAGTGACAAGGACAAGTCATGGGCACCTGACGTGATATGTGGAAGCTGCCGATCTACTCTAGAACCATGGTTATGAGGTACTGGAAGAGCTATGCCTTTTGCTATTCCAAGAGAGAGAGCCGAAGAAACCATCATCATGATAATTGCTTATTGTGTATGATTGATGTGCCAAAGTACAGAAAAGGTAAAGGAAGACGAGCTTTAACGTACCCAGACATACCATCATCTATAGCACCTGTCCCACATGATGACAGCTTACGAGCACTTCAACCACCAAAATATGTAAGTATATTTCTTATTATATTGCCTAATCGTATTACATTTGGTTTACATGAATGTTAAAGTCGTTAAAACGATTTCATGATCTAAAAATGCACGTTATACTAGTGTCAATCAAGTCCTTGGTGTCGTTGCTGCATGTACTTACCTATCCCTTTGCAAGCAGAAGATGCAATGGATATTTCATCTGAAGAGTCAACAGCTAGCAGTATCGAAGAAATAGAAGAATCTTTCATATCAAGAACAACTTCGAAGAGTCACTTTCCAAGTCAGAATGAAATAGTTAATTTGATCAGGGATTTAAATATCTCAAAGCCAGCTAATTTGCTGGCCATCAAGGTTGAAGGAATAGAATCCCCTAGGGGATGACTGCAGGGCATGTGTGTATCGGAAACGACATGAGAAGTTTGAAATCTACTATCATGTTAGTGGCAAACTGTAATTTTGTAAAGATGTGAATAGTTTGTTTACTGCTGTTAAACTGAAGCAAAGTAGCTGCTGTTCATAGACAGCTCAGAACAAAGTCTCAAAGGGGTGCTGCTGCACATGGAAATCGATATCCATCTTTACTCTTACATACTCCGTACAGAAAAAAAGAAACCTACGATAATGTTAAAGACTTCTTGACAAAATACTATATGCTGATTTAAAGTGGGATGCTTGTGTTTACTTCAGGATGCTTGCCTTCTTGCTTAGTTTTCAAGGGGGATACACAAAATATCCATGTTTCCTTTGTCTATGAAATAACAAAGTTCATGATGAACATTATAAGTAAGTTCAGTGGCCACCACAAATTGAACTGCACCAAGGAAAGTTAAATGTTCTCAGACAGCAACTAGTAGAGTCAAACAAAGTTTTATTACCTCCACTTCATATTAAACTTGAATTGGTAAAACAGTTTGTGAAGGTCTTAGGTAATGGAGGAGAAGGATTTCAGGAAATACGTGTTATGTTTCCGAAATTATCTAAGATCAAGGATGGCATATTTGTTGGGGTCCAAATAAACGCAATGTTGAGTCTGAGAAACTTGAAAAAGCGATGACGAATGTTGAAAGAGAAGCGTGGTGATTGTAATTCGTAATGTAGTTCGTTGATTCCATGAAAATCTCAAAGATTCTAACTACAAACCGCTGGTAGCAATGCTTATTGAAAACTTCAAGGAACTGAGGTGCATGGAGAGAGATTTTAGCAGGACATGGCAACAATGGAAAGAAGATACACAGAAAAAAAAAATTTATATCAACAACCACAATTCTATCATACTGACTTTAAAATGAATCATATTGAATTGAATTATATTAATTACAATAGACTTCTTCCTTCCATACCTTTGTTTCCTTTTATACATAGTTAGTTCTTATATTATTTGCTAATGATAATTTTTAAATTACCGTAGGGTTTCAAAGATAACTTTAGCGGAGAGACACTTCTGAATTTAATTGAGCAACTATAGTAAGGAAACTTCGTCATAGTGGCGTAGAAATATATTCACTACGCGGTCAAATGAATTTAAATTTCATCAAAATTTACTTCATAATATACTTTACATCGCATAATGATACATACTTTAACATCGAAACGTAATGCCCTACCAAAATTGTTTATATCAAATCTCTATCATGGGTTTTAGTTTAGAATAGTTTACCCGTCGTAAGAAATTTTTATTTGGTATGTTTCACCTTTGGTTACAATTTTTTTCCAGATCATATTTTTAATTATAATTAAATTCGAGGAAAAATTAATAAGTAAATATTTTTTATCATATATTCATCATATTAATATTTATTTTTCATCTTCACTTTATATTAATTTTATTTTTATTGACTATGTAGTTAACCTTAGACCTTATTTACTCAACATACTATTTGTTATAGCTTGTGTGCGAATATTATAAACTACCTAATGGTAACATATTCTCATTTCAACCACAGTATAGATATATATTTTATCAGTATTATATTGAGGTTTATAATATTATAATATATATAGGATAAGCTATCCCTGTTTATATATATATATCACCAATATTACTGTACCCAGGAGCTTTATACTTTAATATTATACTTATATCCATATATATATATAGTATAGCAGGATATAGATATCATATCAAGTTATACATATAATATAATTTACGATATATATATATATAGTTAATATATCCCTATTGGGTAAAAATAAATATAAATATTATGCTTTTCCATTATATATTATACTATTTATTTAACATTTCTCATGAAAGTGGTTTACTTTGGCGTTATACAGTATATGGTTTGGCAAGAAAATGAAATATTATTATATTTGATGATGTTATGATAAAATTATTGAACTCATTGCGAATGTTTCAATCAGGGTGTGAATGTAAAAATTTTCACTTCCTGAGAGGCAACCGGACGTTGATCGAAAATTTTATAATCACTTGGATATATTCTTATTGTTTCTCGTGTATGCATTTTTATCTTATTGGGCTCCGTTTTTTCTTCTTCTTGGTGCTTTTCTTGGTTTGGTTTCACACATTTCTTTTTCACTATCTTAAGTTCTTGGTCTGGAGGCTGATCTTTAGCGTTTTCTGTATTTTGCTGTTTCATTTGTTTGTCCACTAGCATTTGTCCATGGTTTTTTTTTCATGCTGTTTAGCCACTCGGTTTTATATTGCTGCCAGTTCTTCTCTCGTCTATTTTCTGTTCCTTGCGGCTCATATACCTCTACGCTGCCTGTTGCTCCGGTTTGGGTCAGGGTTCATCCGATCTGTTGCAGTTGGGTTTTGCATTGCGGCTGTTTGAACGTTGTTGTGTTTGTTTTGTTGTTGTTGTTGTTGTGTGTTTTGTTGTTGTGTTGTTGTTGTTGTTTGTTGTTGTTGTTGTTGTTTGTTGGTTGTTGTTGTTGTTGTTGTTGTTGTTGTTCGTTGTTGTTGTTGCGAATGGTTGTTGTTGTTGTTGTTGTTGTTGTTGTTGTTGTTGTTGTTGTTGTTGTGTTGTGGTGGGGTTCCTGTTTATTTTCACTTCTCAATCATCGCTGTCGGGTACAACACTCCTTCTTCTCATTGAGCAGCCCTTTTGATAAGAATGCTCAAAGATTGTAGTTTACTATTATGATCTTGTCTGTATTTAAAAAACTTTCTTGTTTATTTTAAGTTTTCTTACGTTACCGGAAGTTTTTTTTAAATGTGTTTCTTTGACGACGTAGCTTTAACTTCTGAGGCTTTTTAAAGGAACATTTCTTTTATAAGATTTTAGGCATATTTGCTATACATTGTATAAATTTTTCATCTTCGCAAATCAACTTACATTTTTCAGAAGGTTTCAATGAAGTGGGGAGAATAGTTAAATTCATATATATTGCTGGGTTAAAATGATATGTGTGATGTTAAATACTAAAATCTCGTTCGATACTAAAATGATCGGGCTAGTTAAATATTTCAAATAACGAGTTAAATAGCATAAAGATCGGAAGAAGTTAAATATGGGATATATGGCATTGGTCCCACTTGCTTTTTTAAATATTTGTTTTATTTTACAAACACCCTGAGATAAAGGAAAACACATTTAATGTTGTCTTATTTATCATTATAAATTTATAATATTAAAGTATATCACACCAACACGCTGCCACAGAAACTGTGAGTATATACGTAGCAAATATGAAGGTACAAATATCTCAAAAACTATCGATGATACGCAAAAATTAATGTGGTTTTTGAACTCTGCGCCAAAAAATATGTATAAAACCATAAAAAATATAGGTAAAGAAGCTATGTGTTGTTACATTGTGTTATTGCAAATTTCGTCTAACAGTTGTTGCGCCCATGCATGTCTGCGCTGCTAGACTTTGGTTGGTTTCCTCGCCTGTAGCCGGTGATAGGAGACCCCAGTGGAAATGTCATGTGGACTACAGCGAGTGGATTACGCCAAGCGATCCACTTGAGCGGAGGTGGGTATATATATAACTTTCTTTAAGCATATAATACTAAATTTTCTTTTAATTTTATTCTGCCTTTAACAGTATGCTTAAGACAAATTTAGGAGTGAATAGCAATAAATATGGTGAGATCTGTATTATCCAAATTATATTTACATATATACCTTATGATCTTATATATGTAATTCCCAAGGTCATCTAATAATTTATATTATTACAAATTATTTAAATTAACTTAGTATGTTTGTATTAAATATACAAAAGGTAGATTTTGCAGAATTAAAGAAGGAGTAATATTTAAGAGTTATATGTTCTTCTTAAGTTTGTGTACACATATCATGTGAATGTTATAAATATCTAATGATTATGGAAAAGGTTATGAACTCGAAATGTTTAGGAGTGAAAAAAAATTTGTTTTTTGAGCCAATTGTATACCGATCCCTTCCTTCTTACTCTAGAACCATTTTACTACCGACTACTCTATATAGTTTGCATACCTGGGATCATTCCATTCTATTTATCTACGCGTGCACTGGGAATAGATTAAACACTCTAGCTCTGAATGAATAATCAAGTCCTTACTTAACAGATGAACTACTATGTATATGTCATACTAATTCTTATCAAAGATACCTTAATAAACCCCAACTGTATTAATAAACTCTTCAGATAAAAAATTAACAGAATCTACACTCTTTAGTTACTTTACTAATTATACTATTTTATTACACGTCATACATACTATATATATGAGATATATATATTGACCTAATTATATACTACCCTAGTTCTTATTTACTATATATATATATCTATATATCGACCTAGGCTTTAGTATATATGTGCATCGAACTTTATTCAATATCATAATTACTAAATACCGTATATATACTACACTCCTGGAATATAAAAGTATACGCCACATAACTTATATAGTTCAGATCATGTTTTGCTAAGATAGGTTTTACCTCATACCCTTACTATATATATAGCTCATCCGTATATGGTAAAATATCCATATACATAATAGCCTGTATACATTATTAATACGCTATCATATATAGGATATAATATATAATACTTATATTTATATTAAAATAAATGTGAAAAAATTTACAAAAACTATGTTGCAGTCATTCTTATTATCACCGATACCCCAACCAATATCCAAGGTTTATAAAAAAAAAAGCATTTTCAGAAAAAACTTTCATCTTTTGATCTAATGAATCGAAAAAATACTACGAATTATCCAGTATGTATACCTACAAATGGTAATCTGGATAACAATAGGTCTCTGGAAAAAACATCAATAGTTTTCGATTATATTGCAAATGCTTTTTATAAGTACATTTCCGCGCATCTTGGCTCCCTTTTTTCCCTACTTTATTTCCTCTCATCCCATAATGTACTTGATATAACATTAACACTAAGGTTCTTATCAATTTGAGTTTTAATCTAGGGAGGACTGGGTAAACAAATATTATGCTGCTTTCTTCTTGCCGCAATAGATACTAAGGTGGGACACATTGAATAAGAATTAACTATACTTCTGATTTTCAAATTAGATACGCATAGGTCTAATCATATATATATAAGGAATCATTTGTATCTTGTTACCTATAAGTCATATATATGTATCCTGACTCTCATAAATATATGAGTAGATAGGTATAGTATTAGTACTTAGGATAGGTAGTATATATGTATAGCTGTGAGGATAGGTATTAGTACTATATTGATATATATATAGTATTATTACTTTTCCTATATACCTAATATATGGTATAAATATTTAATATATATACTTAGAATATTATTATTAATATAATATATTTGTAACTCACTCAGTCATGCTTTAACTAGTTAAATTGAAGGTATTCTTTTACAGGCCATACAAATTTATTAAGAGCATGAAATTAATGTTGCACCATCTATCTTTCATTTGATCGAGTTGATTGAAGAAGCTTAACTATTATTAAAAAACTCATATTTAGATCAGCACTGTTGCTAATCTGTATAGATACCCTGATTGGTCATATATATAAATCTTGACCATTAATCTGCAAGAAAAAAATAACACTCGACATGAGCGGGGTTGGCCATATCCATAAGGCATTGTTAGAAAGATGGGAACTAGATATTTGGTGTCCCTTTTTTGTGATCATTGATAGATTATCTAGTATATATATATATTTACCCTAGAATATAAGAAAAATTATCTAAAACTGGTTCCGTATGGCAGACAGTTCCAAATACTCTTTAGAAAAATTTCTTGTCAAATATTGTGAACCAAATTAAATAGCAATATATAATTAAGTTATAGCATAAACTGTGGGAATTTGTGGGACAGATGCTCTATTAATAATGTTTCAGCATAAGTATATATAGTTTTTGAAATAAGTGGCTGATCAATTGGTTTAATACCACGCCATTAGTAGTCAACCACGTATACGATTGAGCCTTGTTATATGAACTCGGCAGAAATAGATTGTATCATATGTATTAATATGAGAGAATAATTGATAAATTCCACTATGAATCATTTATTATTAAAAATACTATAAATTTATGGCAAAAACTTCCTTTTAATATAAAATATGATAACTTTTTTAAATAATTTATGTAGGAAACATGAAAATTACTTATCAAGAAGCCGCTTTCAATAAATACTACAAATTAGAAGTTTTGGAGAATAACCATGTCCGTACGTGAAATTTTTCTCTAAGTTTACATGCTTAATTTTTTTTCTGTGGCTTTGTGCATTGTAATTATTTACCTTGATACTAAAGAGCAAAGACAACGGCTCGGTCCCCTCTCCAGGTGTGAGGACGGTAGGGGTGTCGATAAGTTCGATCTTTCCCCCTATATAAGTTTTTTTTTTTTCTAATGTTCTTGTAGCTTTTGCACTCTTGAGTCTTTCAAAATCTTCCAAAGATGCTCAGATGAAAATAAGCGGATTAAAGGTGAAGTAGCCGTTAATCCGCGGATATAATTTATCGCGATAACTGTTTTCGGGTTAGGTAATGTCTATCCATGTAAAATTTTTTTATCTCCAGATAATCGGGTTATGCGACGCAAAATTTTTGTTCCGACAACTATCTCTGGCTTATGGAGGCGGAATTAAAGTTTTATCGCTGATAATCATGCTCCACGGTGGGTTACGGTTATTAGACTGTATACTCAGATAAAATTCTTTTATCAATAAATGGGTAATACGGGATAGCTTTTTTGTTATATTTATATAGGAATTAATATATATATATAATAGCCTATTTATAGTAGTTGTGAATATATATATATATATATATATATATATATATATATAGTTGGGTAGATATAATAGTAATATGTATGTTATGGTAGATAACTGGTTAATTATAATATTTAATATAGTATCTAGATTTGATCGACATTATGCCTAGGGTCGAGAGTGAGAGAGTAGGAGTAATGTAGATGTGAGAAGCGGTTATTGTGCGAGATTTACTTTATATTTCCTTTTGTATCTTATTTAGCTAACCTCATTGAGTACTGTTTCCATTTTAATATACTTATAGTCCCTAGAGCAATAATTATTTTCTTTTCAATTATCTCAGGTCATGGCACCAGTAGCCGTTGTACTGGATCAAATCGCAAGAAGAGAAATGCAGAGCTATCTGGGCTGCCTGACCCTGACCCCCACCCTCATTGTGACGCAATAAAAAAAAACTGATCTGACTGAAGACCAATGCCCAAATTGACTCTCAATTCTGTCGACCCTCTGGTCAACAAACTCTCCTTGAACGAATCTCATAAGACAAGAGGTTTTCTCATGCACTTTTGAAATGATGAAGAGAGATACTTATTGGCCACTTATGACTTCCTATCTTCCAATTTGCAAGCCTGAATAGTGACAATGAGGAGCTTTTTTCGCTAAGAGAACATTGACCCAAAACAGCTCATATGGTTCAATGTCCCTGAATCGCCGAGAAGAAGGGTTGGAAGAGGTTATTGCGCGCTTTACAAGACCGTCGCCATGACACGCCAACGTACCTTCATTTAGCACAGTCAAGCGTAGGGAAAGGAGCAATGGAATAAGAAGGATACCCAGATTCCACTCAAGCATCTGTGATGCCTATGATTACACTGAACTAACTGATACTGTAACCCCTCAGGTTCATATGTCATCAAAAGATCAATCAAGAGGTAACGGAGGCTGCTCTCATTCTAAATAGGTGGTTGCAGGCGAAATCGACAGTAGCAGCCGTCCGGAGGCCTTAGCTTTTAACAACGTGCAGAGTCAGGATGGCTCCATTGATCTGGCATTTTTGGGCGAGAGGTAGCAGTATACTGCCAATGCCGTCTAGCTGTGCGGCGCTGGAACCGCGATTGTTCTCCCTTGGCGCAAAGATATCCTACAGAGCTACAGAGTTAATTCCTCTGTCAGACAATGAAAAAACTTTTAAATACTGCTCAGTCGCTGTTTAATGAAGGCGGCACACTACAAATGCATTGCTAGACCAGGGCCAGACAGGAGCGGTGAGTACTTATATTTTGTTTATACGAAATCAACTTTTAATGTAACTAATTCTGTGATTTCCATCTTCAAATCCTTTTATTACCTTTACTCTTTGACTGGTTTTACATACATTAATAGAATTTCTATCAAGGGAAGAGCATAAATTGAGAAAATAACTAATTTTATTAGGAGGCGGGAAATAACTGAAGAAGGCAAAGGGGACGAAACCAACAGGTCTAGGATTTATTTAATAAGGAGTCCAGTCCCGCACACAGTTTACAAGTTACTAATAAAATAAGTAAGCAACAATTTATGGTGGCCCGAGGGGCGCTGCGGGCCGCTGTCGGGTCTACCCCTTCTTATTAGCACTCTATTTTTGTATATTTAATTTACACATCCTTTGTATTATTCTATGTCACTATTACCTACCCATGCCCGCTCGGACCCAGCTCCGCTGCTGTTGTCATTCACCACTCTTATCGATTCGATGCTTTCTCTTCTTCTAACTACATAATTCACCAAATTTCAAAACCTTCTCGAGCAAATTTAATTTTAGGGGGGGCAGCGTCTGCCCTTACGGGGGGGGGTCACGCGAGATACGTTCATCACGCTCTAAGCCTCATCATTTAATGCCTAATATCTTGCTCGTGTGTGTGTTTGTGTGTTTGTGTGTGTGTGTGTGTGTATGGTGGTGTGTGTGTGTGTGTGTGGTGTGGTGTGTGGTGTGTGGTGCTTAAAAATATACGATTTTGTTTTTTGTTTTTTTTTTTTTTGTTTTTTTTACTATTTTTTTTTAATCTTATTTATTGATTAAATTTGAATCTATTTGATTCCTTTATGAATGTATTTGTATTATTTATTTCATTTTTTTTATTAGAGGATCATTTTTATTTCCAAAAGAGAATGGTATTTATTCACTAATGTAATGAATTTATTTTTAATTTTTAATTTTTGTATTGTTTCGGAAAAAAGAACCTTCGTTTTTTTTTGTTCGATAAATAGGGTGGATTCCCGACTGTATTAAAGAATTCTCGGGTCTGATTTTTACTGGTATCTCCGGCCTGCAATATATTGCGTCGAACCCTAGTATAAGATTATTTATTATGGGTACGCTGGGTCGGTAAAGAAACTCGAAATTTTATAATATTTAATTCTATAAAATTTAAACTTATGTAATAAGATTTATTTTTTAATAACATTTTCTTATAAAACCAAAAGTCGTGTTTTTTTTTTTAAAATATAATAAAATGAATATATAATAAAAATTTGGATTTAATCGATTTTATCGTGTTACATCGCCCTTATCGGCAAAGATATTTTCTAATACACAAGATTTATTACGTGACATTATCGGGTTAATCGATGATGCAAGTGTTTTCAGTTTATAACGAATTATCCGGTTATGATCCGATATGACATTATTTCTATGATCGTGCCCACTTCTAATGCGCCAAATTAAGGATACGGGCTGTTGTTCCTTGGGTTTATATATTTAAGGGTGTTTTTCATGGTAAATTATATATTACATACTGGTGCGTAGCATAATTTAACCACTTAATAATATATATTAATAATATCATATATAATATATAGTTATTCTATATACATATAATATTAATATATATATCTATATATATGATATACTATTAAATATATATTATATTTATATAGTACACTTATATATATATATAAGTATATATTATATATATTATATATATATATATGTATATATATACTATTTACTAATATATTTATATATATATATCTATTATATATAATATATATATTAAGTAATATTAATATATATTAACATATATATATATATATATATAATATATATATTATATATATTTATATATATAATAATATATATATAATATTATATATATATATATTAATATATATATATTATATATATTAATATATATATATATATATATATAATTATATTTATTATATATATTATATATATATATAATATTATATATTAATAATATATATACTATATATATTATATATGCCTACTTAGTGCGTGGGTAATATAATGTGTGCAAAGAAAATAAAATTCCAAAAGAAGATGACTTTTTTCCGTATTAAGGAGGAAATAAACAAAGAAAAGGGAAGTAGAAAAAATCAATGGAAAAATAGGTGCTGCGTGAGGAGAGGGATTTATTGCAAACAGAAAAACAAATTGGTTTTCTTGCCAGCAGAAAAAAAAGTATTTTTATATTTTGGTTACAAAAACGAAAATATATAAACACATTTTCTTCTAATGTTGTAATATTCTAATTAATAATAGAACAATTTAATTCTGTTGTATATTTGATCGCTACTACCAAGGATTCTAATGAAATAAGATTTTGAACACTATTTTTTTATATATATGAGAAAACTTCAGCTTTTTCACACAAAAGATAGAAAAAACTAAGTATAAATAACCTGAAAAATTAGCAATTTGAAAAGTTCTACTTCATAGTGAGATTGTAAAATTTAAATTTCCAAAAGTTATTTTAATTTTCTTACGAAATTATAATCAATACGGGTTCTTCAATATTTTTCATAAGAAAAATATTATATATAAAGTGAAAATGCCCCAAACTCTTCGCAATGGTGAGACAAATTGAAACTTTAAAAACTTAAGCGGTTAGCAACTCTTTTGATTCTACCTCAGTCGGCAGTTTTTGTATGCTTTGGGTCCGGTTTTTCTCGTATAAGCTCGTCTAACCTATTTTACATCAATTATAAGTATAAACTACATTATTCGCAATATATATAAATTAATATATAATAATTATTATAAATTATATAATATTATATATATTAATTTATATAATTATTATATTATTATATATAATTATATTTATATTATATATTAATATATTATTATATATATATATATAATTAATAATTATAGGCCAAGTCTCCCAGATTAGGTATGTGACACCTGTATCTCAAAAACATCGATAGCTACATAAAAACTGATGCATTTGAAATCGGTGAACGCTAAAATCACGAATCACAAAAAATATATTTTATATAAATTATTAATTATATTCCTATATTTAGATTAGATACTAAAGGTAATATGACATTCTCTACTCATATGCATGGGAAAATAATATATCTTGTCCGTTCCCCCCTATCAAATATATCGTTTTCTTTATATTCATTTTCGATGTTCTTTTATGGATGATTTTGTTTATGAATTTTTTAGATATAATTATATATATAAATTATGAATTATTACAATTTTTAAAACTAAGAGTTTGTAAATTATATCTTAAATATGTTTGTACCTGAAAAAGCTTCGATAGTTGGGGAAAAAACGTTTCATAAATTACAGGTGCAAACTAAAAATATTTGCAGACGATTTTATAAAAGTTGGTATGCCAGATACATCATAGCCACAAACACTTTCTTGGTTCCTCAAAAAACTGACTCAATTCGAATTTGAATTTTGGTAGGCTAACGCACTCATACAATCTTCAGGGCCTGTAAGCACAATGGATACAAGCCCTTACAATTGGTAAGAAATTTTTTTGAACGTTTAGATATTGTTCTGTAACACCAAAGGATGATCAACTTGGAAATTGTAGTGTAAGGTGTAATCCATCATCACATTGTTAGACTACGTTTCACTTACACAAATGTAGTACTCGAAACTGTTTTGTCTAAGTTGTGTTACGAGAATATGAGACAAGGAAGGTCAACAATTGTTAACAAATTTTTACAAGTCTAAACAATGAGGTAAATACTTTTTTTACAAATACAGGGACTATAAAACTTTTGTGTAACATTTTTATACATCTTCTTGTGATTTATTTTTTCATTCTTTTGTATATTTTTAAATTTTTCAACAGGGATGGCACGAGGAAATAAATTCAACATTGATGTTTTTCATACTGATAATTTTTTGTATCTTGATTTAATTACAGGATCTTTTGCATTCCTGACTTTTTGACTTTTTGATAATGTATGTTAATTGTTTTTTATGTTATATATTTAAATCGATTTAATACAATAACTCTCATATATTAGAAATAAAACAAATTATAATAATATATACTACATAAAGCTCTAGGCTATCGTTCCAATGTAAGATATATTTCTTACCTTATTATAAAATTATCAAACTATTAAAGATCGATAGTATATGAAACATGTTTTCTATTTATTTCTGATGATAATAATTCTCATTGTAATATTACAAGCGACTATAACATTAACTTACATAACCTGTGTGCTCTTTATCATTTTGTTCATGTCTACTGTATTAACGCCGGCCTATTTTAAGTATTTGGTGAATCTCAGAGCTAGGAGCCTTTTGTTTATAAAATATATCTATTATCACATTACTATAATAAGTAAATAAGTGTGTTTTAGCAAGATTTTACGTTATCGCGTGAGACGTCATTACGAGATGCTGTACAAGGAGAAAAAGTGGCCAAAAGAGGATCCTAAAACATGCTCAAAATAATAAAATATTGATTTTTTCTTTTTCGCAAAAAATCCAAAAAATCCCCAAACCCTGTTTTTCAATAACTAATTAAATATTCTCGGCAACCTTACCATAGCCTATTTTAAAACAATTCTGGGGACGGGAAGCCTCTCTCCTCTCTCTTCTTCTCGGCGTCGGACCCCACTCTTTCTCACATCCATCCCACATGCGTCTCTGCCTCTCTCTCTCTCGCACGTCAGTCTCCGCTATGTATTAGTATAACCTTACCCGGATTGTTAACTAATATATATTATTATATATAATATATAATATATAATAATATATATATATTAATTATATTATTAATAATATATATATATATTATTATTATATATATATATATATATATATATATATTATATCTATATATTATATATATATATATTTCATAAGTGGCCTCATAACCGCTAGTACAAACGCAGGCAACATGCCTTGGGCGGCTAGAATTATCGAGGGATCAGGCCCTAGGTGTGACTATAGAACGCTGGCAGATCTCAAAAGACACAAAGAAAAGAAAAAAAAATAAACTAAATATATATATATATATATATTATATTAATTTTTAACTATATAATATATTAAATATATATATATATATATTTATATATATATATATATTATTATATATGATATATATTATATAATATTAATTTATATATATATATATTATATACATTTTATACATATGCTTTAAGGTGTATATTTTTTTTTTTGCTCCTAGGGCGGAATGAATGGTTAAGAGGGTCCTGTATATATATATATATTATATATATATAATTATAATAATCATATGGTTAGGTATGTGGTGTTTTGAGTAGTATATTACTGATAAAGGAAAGTCAGTTGATATATTAATTATATTAATATATTATTAATATATATTCATAGTAAATCTAGCGATCGCTAATTTATCTTAAGGTGTCGTATTTATGTTGTATTTGTGGGATGGTTAGTTGAGGGTATAGTGTATATAGTTATATTATAGTCTATATTCTGATCAGTAGGTATCTTATATTGTATATATATATGTATAGTATATTATATATATATATATATAGTATATATATCTATATATATTTATTTTTTTTTTTATTTATATATATTTTTTTTTTTTTCATGTACCATAGACCCCGGGGGCAGAGCCCTTTCCAAGGAGGGGGCAAAAATAATAATAAATATAAAAAATTACATAAAGAAAAATTAAATAAATGAAAGTAAACATCATGAAAAAGACTAGCACTTAATAGCCCTTGAGCTTGGCACTACGGTGGGCTTAAATAAGGAAGGATTAAACCATTAGAGGGGAAAAATAAAAGAAGGCAAGAGTTCCATCAAAACAATGTGGCCTGGGAAACAGAAGGGGTTACCATACGAGTTATCCTTCGTTGAGTTCAATATTTCACA
>JABUQX010054429.1:2500-5000 GCA_015478945.1 Trachelipus rathkii
AATCCATACTTTTTCATTCTTCGCAACTTCCTTCACTTCTCAAGTTAAAAACATCTCAGAGATAATGTATTTACTGTCTTCACCTCTCCTCCTGAGCACCATCCTCATCCCTCATTTCCTCCTAGCTGTTATCTTCTTCTCTCTGTACGTTCATCCCATCCCTGTTTCTCCAACTCTCCTGCAAACAACTCCACCAATTTGAATGAACTTTCTTCCACCAAATGCCAAACTGTCCAGATATTATTATATAATCCAGTCCAATTTTAAATCTTCCTCACTTTCCTTATCACCAATGTCTAAATATAATATAAACAGCAGAAGATAAAGACACCCAGTTTGCTCCTGTGTTTTGACCCTCAAACACTGATCGTCTCACTCAGCCTACATTACAACTGATTTCACATACATTTCACATTTTTTAATCACCCTCACCCATAATCTTCCATAGCCTCCAGAGCTTTTTCCTTGGCACGGAATCAACATTGGGGTCGATGAACGCTACAAAGAATCTCTTGCCATATTCCAGCATCTTCTCCGAGACCATTCTTAGTGTGAATAAGAGGTCCGTCGTTCCTCTTCCTCTTCTATACCCGTACTGTTCTTCTCCGAGTCTCGGCTCTACCTTCTCTCTCAACCTCCTCTCCAATATTCTTTCGTATATTTTCGTCAGATGGTCCATCAGTGAGATACCTCTATAATTATTACAGCTTCCTGCATCTCCTTTACCTTTATATATTGGTATTATTATTGTAGCTCTGTCCCAATCTTTCCAAATCTCTTTCTCCTCTCACCACCTTATTCATTAAACTGATGACTTCCTTAGCCTTCCTCCATCACAATAACTCCAATAGTCATCCCATCCTTTCCTGGGGCTTCTGTTCTCTTCATCCTTTTTAAGAATTCCTCTGCTATTCTTCTATCGTTATCTCTCCGCCTTCTCCTCCTCCTTCCTCCTCCCTCGTCTGATCTGCAGCTTCTTCCTCTTGTTCTCTGTATTCTACATTTAGCAGATCTTCATAGTATTCGGTCCATCTATCATTTCTTTCTTGCGGTCTCACAAGAATCTCTCCGTTTCTATCTTTTATGTCTAGTTACGCTTTTTGGTTTTCTATACGCCTTCGCCATCTTAAATAGCTTTTTCTTACCTTCGCCCACATCTCGTTATTTCTCCTGCCATTCTCTCTGTCTCCATCTTTTTTGCCCTCCTCTTTATTCTCTCTGCCTCATTCCTTGCCTGTACATATTCCTCCCTTGCTGCCGCTGTTCTTATTTTCTCTGTTTTTTTCTTAATTGCTTTTTTCACTTCTTCGTTCCACCATGGTGTATGTCTCTTCCTAGTACCTCCTACCCATCTTTTACCAAGAGTTTTCTCTGCCACTTCCTTAATGACATCCTGCAAGTCTTCGTTTTCTTCTCCATTCCTTAGGGTTTCCTGCATTTCCCGTTCATAATTTCGTGTCGTTTCTTATTCTTCCAACTTTTCCACTCTGATCACTTCCCTCTTCTGCTCATTTACTCCTCCCTCCCCTCTTATCTTCATGTCCGCCACCACCAGTCTATCATCCAAGGATCCTGGGATCACCTTTACATTCTTTACCATCCTTTTATCGGAGACTATCATGTAGTCTATCACCGATTTTTGATCGAATTGTTGCGTTACCTGATTCCATCTATACCTCGTAAAGATGTGAGACTCTCTATGCTTGAAAAACGTGTTCATTATTTTTAGGTCGTTTCTCACACAAAAATCAATCAACGCCTCTCCCTCCATGTTTCTTGTATCCTCTCCAAATGGTCCCAATACTCTCTCCATCTCTCTTCTCTTTCCTACTCTAGCGTTGAAATCTCCCATCAACAAGCACCTCTCCCCCTCCTCCTCCACCCCACCTCTTCTCCATCAAATCCATAATTTGTAAGAAGTCTGAGGCCTACAGTAAATATTCTATATTATATCCGGCCTATCTTCAATACGCATATCATCAACCTTTCGTTTATAATTTTTACTCTCTGTATACATGGTGACAGTCTTGGTCTCACTATAATTCCAACACCATGCTTTCTTATTCCTTCTCTCACCCCACTATACATCAGAACAAATCCTTCTCCCATCTCTTTACCCTCCTCACACCCCCTCACTCTCATCTCCGCCATCCCCAACATATCTATCTTCCTCTCCTTCATGATATCTATTATCTCTCCTTATCCTCCATAGGGAAATCACACTAATGTGCACACCTAGCAACCTTGAAGTGGCTTTTCCTGATTCTTGAACAAACTTTACCCTAAGTCGTCTGCCCAAATGGTCTAGTTTGAGGTTTGGTGTTTGTTCAAAAGGTGCTGATGTGGCATTGCTAGGCCTATCCTTTCCCCAGCCATAGCCTTTAGCTGAGGAATTCTTGTGTCTGTTGCCTGGCACATTGGGAAGAACATTTAAAGTGTTGGACCCCTTCAGAGGTAACTCAGCATGAAATTGCTGACAGAGGCTAAACACAGCCTCTCG
>JABUQX010054429.1:10000-15000 GCA_015478945.1 Trachelipus rathkii
AGGGTGGTGGTCTCTATTGAGGCCCCTTGTCACTGCGACCCACTTGGATCTTTTGTGACACGCCCTTGTCTATTAAAACTCCTGGTTCATCCCGATTTTCCGCAGGAATTTCAGGACTCTTCCAGGAGACGAAGTTTTGAAATCGTAAGGCTTCAGTACATCCCTCTGCCAATACCAGTATCTTTGCCAGCTTAAAGCTTCTCAATTACATAGAATGTGTTCTGCCGTTTCTACTGCTTCACGGCAGTATCGGCATGAATCACATTCAACTTTTCCCATTTTCTTGAGGTGATATCTGACTGGCCCATGTCCAGTCAGAATTCCAGTCAGAATTCGAAGATCAGATCTACTCAGAGCAAGCACTTCCTTTGCCTTTCTCGGAGAAAGATCAATCAGATCTTTAGCCTGTCTGAGACCAGGGATGCTTGTCCAGTAATTGGTCATAGCTTTGTGTTCCCATTGTTTCAGAGATTCTTTAATGTGGGCCTTAGAAAGTCCACAGAAGGGTTCCGGACCACAGTAGGCGGTTCTGGCTCCTTCCTTAGCGAGGCGATCAGCCTCCTCATTGCCTGGTACACCTTGATGCCCCGGCACCCACATCAGATTAACTCTGTTGTGTTGAGCCAGTTGCTGTAGGGTACGTTGACATTCCCAAACCAGTTTAGAGTCATACATGCAGGAGCTCAGAGCCCCGATAGCCGCCTGACTATCAGTTGCCACAGAGATCTTTGCCCCTCGCATCCCTTTTTCTATGTTTATTCTGGCACAAGCCATTATAGCGTAAATCTCCGCTTGAAAGATGGTGGGAAAAGCACCCAGGGCTATACTGCGCCTGCAATTGGGTCCGACCAGTCCCGCGCCAGTCCCACCATCTATCACCGATCCATCAGTGTACCACATAATGGTTCCTGATTCAAGTTTAGGACCTCCATTATCCCAAGTTGAACGATTTGTAAGAAGGATTTTATACTTCTTTCCAAAGCTTTTTTGTTTTGGCATTAGGTCCGAGACTACAATGCCCATTTGCATCTCTGGTACATCTTCCAAAATTCGAAGGTGTCCGAGTCCAGTTCTTAGTTTAATTTGACCAAGAATGGCCAGTCTGATTGCACATGACATGGCCTCCCTTCTGATGTGCAAATATAGAGGAAGGAGGCCTATCAGTGCCTCCATGGCTGCAGTAGGGCATGTATGCATTGCCCCTGTGATCGCTAGGCATGCAAGCCTTTGCAATCTTTGCAGTTTATTTTGTGCAGTCCTTTGTTCAACCTTCGGCCACCAAACAAGTGAGGCATAGGTGATTATAGGTCTGACTACAGTTATGTATAACCAATTGGTCATTTTAGGTTTCAGTCCCCATGTTTTGCCAAGCATCTTTCGGCATGTCCATAGGGCCATCGTACCTTTGTCCACTACCCTTTTAAGATGTGGATTCCACGTTAGTTTTTGATCTAGGATTACTCCCAGATATTTGACTTCAGTGGAAGGGTTAATAGTGACATCACCAATCTTGGGAGCCATGTATCTTAGCTTCCTCTTCCTGGTGAAGGGCACTATTACTGTTTTGCTTGGATTGATGTTTAGTTCCCTTTCCAAACACCAATTGTAGGATATATTGAGGGCATGTTGCATGAGTTCCAT
The DNA here is from genome assembly GCA_015478945.1 of Trachelipus rathkii. NCBI lineage: Eukaryota > Metazoa > Arthropoda > Malacostraca > Isopoda > Trachelipodidae > Trachelipus > Trachelipus rathkii. The sequence continues at coordinate 11,642 of JABUQX010054429.1, forward strand.
TAAGACCTCTATGTGTTTGCCTCTAATAATAATTACAAGGTCATCCGCGTATCCTTGCACCTCGAATCCGGATTCACTGAGTTTGGTGAGGAGACTATCAACCACCATGGTCCATAAAAGGGGTGAAAGTACCCCTCCTTGGGGGCATCCCCTCCCAGATGTCACAGTGATCATCTCCCCTCCCAGTTCAGCCGTAATACGTCTTGTCCCCAACATTGCTTTTATCCAAGCAATCGTTGAGGGTCCGACGCCCTTGGAGGCGGCGGCATCCTCCATGGTCACATGCATGGTGCTATCAAAAGCACCCTGCACATCCAGGAAAGCACAAACCGCCACCTCCTTGTGATCTAGCGCTCCTTCTATCTTGGATACCAAGCTATCTAGTGCGCCAACTGTTGATCTACCGGACTGGTAGGCCCATTGATTAGGATGGATTTTCTTTTCTATCGAATTTTCCACCCTTATGTGGTAGTCCAGCACCTTTTCCATTGTTTTCAAAAGAAATGATGTAAGACTTATAGGTCGATTGGATCTGGGGTCAGACGTGGACCGTCTCCCCGTCTTGGGGATAAAAACCACCCTTACTTTTCTCCACAGCTGGGGAACGTATCCCAGGGCATAGCTTGCCCTAAATACCCTCACCAGCAGCGGAAGCAGACTCTCCATTCCCTGTTGAAGCAAGGCTGGGAATATGCCATCCCCTCCAGGAGATTTATATGGGCCGAAGGAATTTATTGCCCATTCTACCCTATCAGGGGAGAAGACTCTTCCAGACAGACTTTCCGTCCATCTATTAGGTCTCCTATCATCCCATATATCTACTTCCTCCCCGTCGTCAACTATTACATTGTGCGGAAAGTGAGTGTTTATAAGTTCCACTAAGGTTTCCCTGTGGTCCTTTGTATAACTGCCGTCTTTCTTTAAGAGAAGGCTCGGCCCATTAGATTGGTCCTTTGAGAGCACTTTATGTAGACGCGCAGTTTCAGATTGGCTCTCAATGCTTTCACATAGAGTCTTCCATGATCTTCTTTTGGATTTCCTAAGTTCCCTGTTATAAGCGGTTAGGGCAGTTTTGTATGCTTCCCAATTTTTATCCCGCTTAGCTTTATTGAAGAGTTTCCTGGTTTTAGATCTTAGAGTGGTTAGCTCTTGATTCCACCAGGGGACGCTTCTAGTTATCCCTCTTTTTTTCAGAGGACAACTATTTTCATTTGAATCTTGTATAATTGATTGCAGTTGGGTAGTAGATACATCTAGGTCCTGCACATCAAACAGTTCCCCCATATCCTCCACGCGCTGTTTAAGGAGCTCTTTATACAAGTTCCAGTTTGTTAGCTTAGGTATTCTCCGCTCCTCCTCTACTTTCTCTAAAGCTATGATTTCGAACCTGATGTGTCTATGGTCCGAATGAGATACTTCATCAGACACATACCAGTTCGAGATCTGTATACCATAAGTGGCATTTATTAAGGTTAGGTCTAAGACCTCTTGTCTGTTCGATGTGATGAATGTGGGCTTACTGCCCTCATTCACCACATCAATACCATATTGAGTTAAGAATTCTAAAATACACTCACCTCTGTTGTTGATGTCCTTGCTGCCCCACAGGGTGTGATGGGCATTTGCATCGCATCCCAAAATCAGTCCCCTGCAGGTCCGCTGACAGTATTGAGCAAGCCTGTGAATTTCTTCCGGAGGTGCTTCATTCGAGTCCCCGCAAAAGTATGCCGAGGCAATTACTACCTCTTGCACACCCAGCGCGGTTGGCACCTCTACTAGGGCTGCTATTAGGTCCCTTGTGGTGAACTCTGGAATGGACAGGGCATTGACCCCACCACCGATGACCACCGCCGCACGAGGCGCGCCATGGTCCCGACAGTAGAGCAGCTTACCCATTCCACTTGGTATTCCTTTGATTGTTCCTTCTCTCACCCATGGCTCCTGTATGAGGGCTATTTGCAGCCTCTCGCATACAAAGGTCCGGACGAGAGCATCAGTTGCTGCCTTTGCGTGGTGCAAGTTAATTTGAAGGCAGCTCAAGTTGTTTTTGTTATCCATTATGCAGATTTGGATTTGGGGTTCTGACTTGATCCCCTTGCCAAGGCCGATTTTGTTTGGCCTTCTTTCCCACTCTTTGCAGTTTGTATTTTCTTCTTTGGCTGTGAACCAGAGGGTGTTACCTTTCCTTTTAGAGCCAAGGTTTTCCCCTTTTCCTTCGGAATGTAGTCCTCAGGTGAGGCCGTTTCCGCCAGAGGTGGGGAGCCTACTCCCCCCTCGGGTTTCCCGCTCCTCTTCCTGAGTCCAACAGTACCAAATTTATAGCTGAGCAGATGGTTTTGGGCTCTTAGCTTGGTTTCAGAGTGCTGGTCAAGAGAAAGGACGAGGTGCACAGAATCGCCCCTCTCTTCCCTTTTCAGGACCCTCCACTCGTCAGTGTTAAGGCCAAGGTTCTGTGCCTTTACAAAGGTTAGGATCTTATCGTTCCCATCCCTTGCACTATTCTGGAAGAGACCAGTCAGTACTATGGGTCGGGGGATTTCATCCCCCTCCACTGTCCTTAGATCTGCCCCCTCCCAAGGTTTCAGTTGTCCAACAACGAGTTTCAGCCACTCTGCTGTGGCCTCATCGTCGCAGTTGAACTGCACCCACCCTGGTTTGAGGATAGAGCCGTGAAACTTTGGCTGTGTGGTGCCGCCAACTAGTTCCACGATCCTGCCCAGGATTCCTTCTTGTATGGCCTTAAGTTGTTCCATTGTCAAGATTTCTTGTGGATAGTCTTTAGAGACTATTCCTATTCTGATTGAGGTAGCGTGGGCGCTTGCGCTCCCATCACTGCCTCCAGTCCTAGGTTTCTTTGGCACCCCCCTGGCGTAGAGTCACTAAGGCGCGCTCGTTTTTCCGCAGGCGGGGGGCCAATAGGCACGAGAGCCAGTTTGCGGGCCTCTGAAGGATCGTGCCCGTTCTTCACCAGCCACCTATATCTTCTTCTGGCCGCGCCTGAAAGGCGAGGCAATGTTAGTTGGAGCTTTTGAATAGACTCCTCGATATTAGATGCTGTATCCCCTAATGGGGTTGCAGCAGCCAAGTTGGATTCCTCTTCCACCTCCCTGACAGGGACTGTAAGCCCCTTTTCAGTTGAGGTTTCGGGGGAATCCAAAGAAGGCCTTGAGGCCTTTAAGAAGATCAAATTGCAGCGTTATGAAACTTCATAACTTAATTATTTTCTTCATATATTTTCTCATACTGCGGGAAGGCTAAATTGAAACAGGAGGTCGCCTGGTATCCTGAGTTCGCATACTTGAGACCGAACTTCCCTCCGGCCATGCATCCCTTGGCGTATGCTGTTCCACCGTGGATTG
>JABUQX010054429.1:25000-32500 GCA_015478945.1 Trachelipus rathkii
GGATGACAGACGGTCTGGTTAAACAGGATGTATAGTGGTAAGTGTGTTGGGAATCGAACTGAACAGACAGAAGAAAAGTGGAAATGAGTCAGAAAAGGAAATGCCTGAAGAGAGAATGTGAGTTTGGCAGAGGCGAGAAGAAAGGTGCATAGCAGGAGTGAATGGTGGGTTTTGTGAGGAGGTATAGTTGTAGCCCACCTGGGCCAAGGAATGAACCCCACATTGACGAGAGGTCATAGTTGAGGGTCAATCATGGTCCCGTGAAGCTCTAGGGTGGATTTTTCTGACTGCGACGCGTTCTCACTAATTGGTATAAAGGGGGCGGTAAGGCTGGGCTTTCTTTTCTACTTGCTTCATATTCTTCTACTATTTTTGTTTCCGGTATATGTTACGCACTTTGCCTCCAGTCTTGGGGAGATAAGATGGATGGTGATGATGATGATGATAATGATGATGATGATTATGATGATGATGAAGATGTGATGATAATGATGATGATGATAATGATATATATATATATATATATATATATATATATATATATATATATATATATATATATATATATATATATATATATATATATGCAAGTTTTCATAAAGTACTTGTACTTGTACTTGTACTTGATACCATGTACTTGTACTTGTACTTGTACTTGAACAAATTCTAGAGTACTTGTACTTGTACTTGTACTTGAACAATCTAAAATAATTTGTACTTGTACTTGTACTTGAAAAAATGTACTTGAACCCAACCCTGATTATATATATATATATATATATATATATATATATATATATATATATATATATATATATATATATATATATATATATATATATATATATATATATATATATACATAATTATATATATATATATATATAGAGAGAGATATAATATATATATATATATATATATATATAGATAGAATAGATATATATGAGATATATATATATATATAGAGTATATATATATATATATATATATATATATATATATGTATATTTTATGCAATGAAAAAAATTATAATATAAGTTACCACCAATCAATGGAGGAAAGAAGAAACCTTCCTTTAATTGATTTATTCAGGCTTTATTGTAGAGATAAGTAGAGTGGAAGGAAAAAAAAGTCTATGATAAAAATGATTTTTAAATATTAATGATGGCTTTTATTCGCTTTGCATTTAGATTCAACGGGGAACATTTCCTGTGAGTAAAAAGATAAGAAATAAATTAGACAATGATATGATATACGAGTAAATTGAGAATAAATTACAAATGCGAAAAAGGAAAAGAGATAAAGACCTAACTCTGGTGAGCGGATGATATGATGACACCGGTAGAAGAAAGATGCTCTCCAGAAGTGGCATAATCAGGTTCATCTTATTCCTTCTTCAATTGAATTGACTGTAGAGCAATTTAAGTTGCTAAAGTTCAACACTTTTTTACTTTTTTTAACAGATTGTTAACACTTACGGGCAGGGCCTTATTTTCCTCTTCATCCATGTACATCAAAGAGTCTGCATTAACAAACTAATCAGCAGAAGTTTCTTCTTCCTCATCCTTTTCTTCGCTCTTCTTCTTTTCCTTTTCTTTTTTCTTCGTCTTAGCAGACTAACCTAATGAACTTTCATTAATGAAATCTCAGGAGTAATGTTAATATTTCCAGCTTCCACTTCTTCATTGTGTTTCTTGTTTTTATTTTTCGTAATTTCCATTTCAGCAACCTGGGGTGCTTCTTCAAGGATTAAAGAGTCTTCAACACCTTTTGACTTCCCTTTTCTATTTATTTTTTTGGTGGATCTCCAGTTTCATAAGCAACATTAACAATGGATGAACCATTTGAACCATTTATTGCCGACTGTTCCTTGGATTTAATTAGTTTCTTTTTTTTCCTCTTCAGAATTTTTCTTACGACTTCAACATTTTCAATACATGCTTTGAACATAACATCAGCGCAGCGTAAACTGATATTCTATATATTGCATAAATTGGTGAGACGATAATCCAAGCAGTAGCTCAACTGACGAAAGTTCAAGCAGATTGAATTCGATTTAAGCTGTGATTAGTGTAAGCCGAAATATTGCCAAGTAAGAAATGAAACATTGTAAAGAGCATATAGAAAAACTAGTATTCGTCAGCCAGAATCTGAAACTGACAAAGCATCAGAGTAATGCCGAAAGAGTCATCAAACTCATCAAACCAAAAACTCTTTGGATCAGCACTCTCATTCAGTCAAATGTTCTTGTACATTATCATGAGATTGATCAGCAGCATTTAAGTACCAGTTTTATAATTTCATCGCACAATTCTTGTCAACTTCATTAAAGACATCCAGGTCTAAAAGGACTGTCTAAAGGCATTCATGAGAGCAAGAACGTTTAAAGCTCTGCTTTTGAATTTAAGTCAGAGAGAGAGAGAGAGAGAGAGAGAGAGAGAGAGAGAGAGAGAGAGAGAGAGAGAGAGAGAGAGAGAGAAACCGACTTCATAAAGCATATGATAATGATGACTCAAATTTGTCACTAGATGTCGTGAGTTGTGACTAGAATGGTTTTCTGAAGACTCGGATTCTGATAATGATTGTGTGTATAAACATCACATACATGTTCATTCATATTTTATTTTAAAAAATTTGATTTTAAAAGCTTGTAAGTAGTCTTTTTTAATTTGTTCTTAATCTATAATGTTGATACTCATGATAGGAATAAAATATAAATAATAACATTGCTTAATTTACACCGAGATGGATCGACGTAGCTATTCAGGATTTTTTTCTTTTTTTAACTTTAATTTTCAAACCATCTTAGTATTTAACATATGTCAAACACGATAATGTGTGCAGAATGAAGTATTTTATTACATTCTGTGTATTAATGAAAAATTAATACATTAATTGATATTAGTAAATTAGCATTTTTAATTTCAAAACAGATTTATTTTCAAAACAAGGTGAGGTATGCCTCACTGCTCCCTAAGCTCTCCTCCATCGGGTTTTCTCCTTCTTTTTGCTTACTCACTTACTCATGTCTAGTTATCTCTCAGACTGCTCCATATCCTCACTTGTTGATAAAGAGACCTCTTCCTCTTTTCTTGTTAATTGGGGTGTTCCGCAACGATCTGTTTAATCTCCAGCTTTGTTCTTACTTTTCAATAACGATCTTCCCAGTTACATTTTCAACTCTGTTCATTCTCATGCGATTTACTCAACACTATTCTTCCACATATTTTAAATCTGAAAACTTTCTTTTATCTGGGGTTGCTTCTCGACTTTAGCCTACAGATTCTTGCCGATCTGGATGGTCTTTCATGGTGGGATTGACTTAACCTTGTAAAATTCAACTCTTTAAAAACTCAACTTCTTACATCTCCCTCTCAAAAACACTTTCAAGCTTTCTTATCTCCTTCGACGGCTATCTAGCTTCACCTGCGGACAACATAACCATTCTTGGTCTGAGGTTGATCATTTGGATGCTTTTGGGATGTGGCTAAAAAAGGCTAAGAACTACAGCTCTAAATAATGCACATGACTGACTCAGACTATACGCAAGCTGTTTGCCAGCACCCTGAAATAAGTTATTTATATAGCAATTATAGGTAATAAAACTATTTTCAAGGCTGTTAAAAAAGAAATTAACTCTAAACCAAAAAAATGTAACATTAAATAATATACTATTTTGTAAAAAAAAAAATGATTATTGTAATGTTAATTTGGCTATAAAAGATGACAAACAAATCAGTCCCCTTTTTTGGGAAAATTACTTTTAACTCTTATATATATATATATTACAAAGTTATAAGGTAATATATTTCTTTACTTATACCTTCACAAATAAATAATAGACAAAATTTGCAGAAGGTAATATTAATCTTTGTTCTCTCTTCTTTTCATAATAACGCGAGACAGACAAAATGAACTAATGAAGTAAACCTTATTAAGAAACTTGCCTCGTTATTTTATTAAGGGCTGTCAGATTCCTTTCTATATATATATATATATATATATATATATATATATATAGGTATATATATATATATATAGCAGTTATATATATATATATATATATATATATATATATATATATATATATATATATATATTTATATATATATATAGTATATATATATATATATATATATATATATATATTATATATATATATATATATATATATGTTATATATATTTGTATTTCTTTTTATAAATATATATCTCTTTATCATATATATATATATATATATATATATATATATATATATATATATATATATATATATATATATATATATATATATATATATATATATATATATATATATATATATATATATATATATATATATATATATATATATATATATATATATATATATATATGTTTCTACACCGAAAAGAGTGGATGACATTGCAACAGAGGGAGTAAAGGAAAATTAGAAAGGAAGAATGAAATAGTGAGAAGAAATTTGAAAATATGCAATAACTATTTAGAAGTTTCTAAAGATTTTGTAAGAATAATCACAGAAATAATCATACATAGAGTTGTGTTACGTCAACAGGATATGAAAATTGTTTTTAGAAAAAGTGAATTATCGAGATTTTCTTTTTCTTTCTTTTTATAAATTTTTTGTTTTTTTGTTTTGAAAAAAGTGAAATATTGATATATCTTTTTAATTTATCCAATAAACATCAAATTTTCAATGTGTATATAACCAGGCAAGATACATCTTTTTCATTTAGATAATTTTTTGTATGCTCAAAAAATAAATTTATCAAAAATTCCCATTTTTTTTTTTTTTTTTAGAATTTATTTCAAGGACAAATCCAAAACTACTGCAATTACTGCATATACCAAAAAAATTATATAAATAAAAAATGTGTACGCCCTCGATTACATAAGACCTGAAAATTTCATCTTGATCGCATTGCCAGAAAAAAAAAGTTATCTTACTTTTTTTCATTTTCAAAACCAAAAAAAGCAGGGTTTGAAATTCGACCAGTGCTGAGATTTGGGGTCAAAAATCAAAACTCTAATCTACACATTTTGTGGGTAATAAACCTATCTATTTATAGTTCAGGTTTGAAGTCATTTCGAAAAATTGTAGATTTTGAATCGACATTTCAAAGAATGCAAATACCAAAAATATGACTGGAGACACAGAAAACACTCGAAAAGGACGTTTTAGATGCCAGAAAAAGCTGCGGTTGGCTTTTTTGATTAAAATTGGCTGAAAATTAAGAATTTTCGGTATATTTTAAGGTAGTGGCTAAAATTGAACCCTTCACTTAAAATCAAACGAAGATTTTTAGGAATCTTTGACATTAACGAAATTAGGTCAGTGAATCTTTTAATGCAAAAATCATTTGAACATTTTAAAAAAAGAAACATTACCGTTAAATCTCACCTTTGGGAAGAACTTGCAATCTCCAATCCACTCTTAGTGTATTTGGAACATCCTCAACTCGAAGAAATAAAAAGATGTATTGTAGAATTTTAGCAGTCTTAGCTATTAACGAAATTGGGTGAGTGAAGCTAGAGAAGGATTCTGGATTTGGGCTTAACATATCGCCTCGTCACATTACTGCAGGAGGACACTGGAAAGTTATATGTAGTGATAAATGGTTATGCTTCCCTGTTCAGCCTCCATATTCCAATTTATGCAGGGTTTATAATATTTATTTCATTATATGTTTTTTAAATAATAATTGTTTTAATAAACGAAAATATTTTTTTATTTTAAAAATTTATATGTTTATGATTATGTAGATTCTAGTTATGTTCTAAAGGCTTTAAAATGAAACCTTGATTTTTATTCCCATTAAGAACTTATTTTCATTTTATAGAGTACTGTTCTCATATTTGGGTGGTTCCGGTGCCACTCTTCTTTTGGATAGGGTTGAGGCTAAGGCTAAGAGACTTATTTACCGTCCCCTACTTGCTGACTCTCTTGACCCCTCTTTCAATGCAACGTGGTATTGGCGTACTTTCTCTTTTTTATTGGTGTTACAGTGGCAGGTGTTCGAGTGAATTGGTCTCTCTCATCCTTCCACCACTGCATCGCCCTCGTAACACAATAGGTACCCTTGCTCTAACATGAATATAGTGTGAATATTGGAGACTCAAGGGTCGTTCGGTGTGGGTGGTGCCTCATTCTTTCCAACCACTTCTATTTTGTGGAACTCCTTGCCTTCATCTGTTTTTACCTGCTGTATTTCAATCTCCCCTCTTTAAGGCCAACTTCTGAGCCCACTGTAGGTAATTGCGTTAGGCAAGGGATTGGGTGGATTTTCAGTTTTCGTCTGCTTTGTTTTGTTTTGCTCATTTTTTTGTTCCTCCTAGAAAATGGCTCTGTCCGTGTGTGGTGGCACCATGTGAAAAGCTATTATATATTATATATATATATATATATATATAATATATATTATATATATATATATATATATATATATATATATATATATATATATATATATATATTATAATATATATATTATATATATATATATATCCATGCTAAGAATGACTGTATAGGGTCAATTGTATAGGACTGAAATGTTATATATCGTAATTTCCTGAAAATTGATATTGTCTATATACACAACAGACCCGTGACGTTGCAGATTTCATGGCAAATGAAAACAGGTCCTTAATTCCGATATTTGAAGAAGATTTTTAGTTGTGTAACAACTTTCTTTGTAGTACAGTTGAAGGTGTAGCTGTGTTGCTTATTGCTTATATTCTATGCTGTTGGTTTATTTTAAAACAAATTGTATACATGTTCTAGCTATACATTAGATTTTTCTTCCCGGTATCCGAATAAACTACGTGATCCTCTTAAAATACGTTTTTGTGTATCTGATAACGTATATGGTCATAATATATGTGCATGGGCCTCTGTGAAAAAAGGACATAAGACTACATACCTAGATATAACATTAAAGTATAATAAATAATATGATTCTTTTACTTTATGGCCATATAGATCAAAATACGAAACAAACAATGGGCATAAAATATTTAAGGTCAATACGACACGATTTAAGATGAAAATGTATGTGCCAATTCTTTTAAAATTGCTCAGCTAAGATATGTACTTTAGCCGATCAAGATCTTGACGAACGTTCAAAGAAGCGTTTGATAAATTATATAATAACAACAACAATAAACATCTATCTGAAGAATTATGTTACAATGTTGACCGGTTCTAATTAAGACGTTTGTGGTTGTAGATAAAGTTTATTTATTCATAATATTAAGTATGCACATCTTATATATTTAAAATTATAGCAAATACGTAATAAAAATATTTTAAAGTAAAAACGTCTTTCGATTATTGTACATAAAGAATTATATAAATATATATATATATATATATATATATATATATATATATATATTATATATATATATATATATATATATATATATATATAATATATATATATATATAAACAAATATAAATAATGTTACCTATATAATATATATATATATTTATATATATT
>JABUQX010054429.1:35000-40000 GCA_015478945.1 Trachelipus rathkii
ATATTATATATATATATTAATATATATATTTAAATAACTTAATTAAACTAAATAATTATATTTACCAAACTTATTATTAATTAGACAATAATTAGGAATATTAACTAATTTTATAAAAATAATAATTAAAAAGCATTTGTGTCTAAAAAAAATAAAGAAAATAAAAAAATCTCAAAAAAAATCAAAAATAATCCCAACCCCGTCTAGAGTTTTAAACAGCTACCGTTCGAGTGTGAAAATATTGTTTTTATATTTAAAGTTTTCGAAAGTATAGAGTCGAGGTTATTTTATTTAAAGTTTTTGAAAGTACAGAGTCGAAGGTCATTTTATCATATTTAAATACAGTCGTCCCTCGTAGAACGCGGCTTATAGAACGCATCTTGCTATACAGCGGTTGGCAAAAAGATAATGAAAAGAAAAATTAAAATTACAAAATTAAAAAAATAAAATTAAAATTTGTTAATTCTGTTATTAAAAGATAAAAATTAAATTAAAATTTGCAAAATAAAAATATGCTATCATTAGATAAGATAATGAAATGAAAGAAAAATAAAAACATTTGGGGAGCTAAAAAGGCAAAAGCGTCAAATTACCGATAAACGAATGTCATTTCTCAAAAAGCAGCCAATACAACTACAGATTCTGGAGCCTGCCTTCTCTCTTACGACCTTCACTTCATTTACAATTTGAAAGAAACTATTTTTGTGCTCAATTGGCTAACTTTAAATTTTAATATACAGTCCCTCAGGCTATTTAATTAAATATATAAAAACAAATTTATTTTCTCCAAATTTTTTAAAGGTTTGTACATTGTATATTTTTTCATTTAAAAACACTAAAAAACTTTTTTTATCAATTTAAGATATGTAGAGTACTGTACTGTAATGTAATAAATATCCTTCTAATTAACTAGTCAATAAAATATGTTTATATACTGTTCTGTAAATAGCATTGTATCTGCAAATTTATTCAATTATTTTTAAGGATAAATAAAATACTGCTGCTAATTTATTCCCCTTATACAAAGGTAAAAATTTTAAAAATTAATGATTTTTCAGGGTGGTTTAAAGTTATACGGTGATATCGCCTACAACGCTGGGGGTCAGGAACCTAACCCCCAGGCGTTCTACGAGGGACGACTGTATAACAATTTTGCAATATTATTTTTTAATGCATAATCATAACTGAGTAAATGACAAATCAATTGCTGAATTTTATTAGAAAGACATTTGAAAAGTAGAAAGTTCCGGTTAGTTCGGCCGGAAGTTTCGGCCGGAACCGGAACTTCAAAAATCGAGGTTCCGGCCGGAAGTTCCGCGGAACCTGGTTCCGGTACATCCCTAAATTATATATATATATAATATATAATATATATATATAATATATATATATATATATATATTTATATATATATATATATATATATATATATATTATAATATATATATATATATATATATATATATATATATATAATATCTATATATATATATAATTATATATATATATATATTTATATTATTAATATATATATATTATATAATAATATATATATATATATATATATATATATATATATATATATAAATATATATATATATATTATTACTTATATTATATATATCGAGACCGATATATTATATTAATATATATATAATATATATAATATATATATTAAATATATATATAAATATATTATATATATTATATAGTATATATATATATATATTAGTATATATATATATATATATATATTATATGTTTATATATATATATATATATATATATATATATATATATATATATATAATATATATAATATATATAATATATATATATATATATATAGTTTTATAAACATTGCCCGTCTCTTGAATTAGTCGGGAACAGAAGCTATTCGAAATATTATACTTACGCATTCAGTTTTGCGATGGCTAACACTAATTGTGACTTTTTACTTTGAATTTATGCGTAGTTTTAAGTTAGTATAGCTATAAATAAAAGTGATTCTTTATTTCATTTTGGAATAGGTTAAAATTAATGTTATTTGTTGGGATTTATATTTGTAAATATTTTAGTTAAACTTAAAGTTCAAATATATGTATGTTTTGGGTTACTTTAGAGAAATTTAAATAATTAAAAAAAAAAATTTTAAAAAAAAAAAAAAAGTTTAAAAGGATAAAATTTTAAAAAAAAAAAAAAAAGAAAAAAAAAAAAAAAAAAAAAGTGTAGGAATAAATATATATATATATATATATATATATATATAATATAGTAGATGTAGGTTTTAATAGTATAATATAATAAATATTAATATTATATATATTATATATATTAATATAATATATAATATATATATATATATATTAATATATTATATATATATAATATATATATATTATATATATATTTATATATATATATATATATATATATATATATAATATAATATATAATTTAATATCTAATAGATAATATATAATATATATATAGATATGATATATATTATATATATATATATAATATTATATATATATATATATATATTATATATATTATATAATTGATAGAGGTGTAGGTTTTAACCGCTTTTATATTATCTAATTTAAAACCTTTCTTTATTATTATTGTTATTCAATTGTCGGGTATAGTTGGTGAGCGGAGGTGGCTGCGGTTGTTAGGTTTGTTGGGAAGTCCCTAGGGGGGGAAGTGCCCACTAACGCGTTTAGGCGCAGGTTTTATTTGAAGTCTGGTGGTATATAATAGAAGAAGGAAAAGATGGGGAGGAGAGAGGTAATTAGGGTGGGATGTATGAACGTGAGGGGGGTAAACGAGGATTTCAAGAGGGAGGAAGTGGGGTTAATGTTTGAAGAAAAAAGGTTGGATGTGCTAGGGTTAACAGAAACTAAGCTGAAGGGAAAGAGGGAGATGGACTTTTGGAAAATACAAGGGTATGATATCAGGGGTGAACGAGAGAGTGAGTGCGAGGGAAGGGGTGGGAATCAGTTATGAGAAAGAGGTGTGGGATAAGGTAAGGTTGTGCAGCCAGGTGAGTTCGAGAGATTATGTGGGTAAAAGTGAAATTGGGGGGAAATGTGGGTTTTATATGCCGCATATGCACAGTAATGGAGCGAGGGAGGAGGAGAGAGAAAGATTTTTGGAGTGAGTTTGAAATGAGTGTGGAAAGTTTCGGGGTAAATGATAAAATTTGTCTATTGGGAGATTTGAATGCAGGAGTGGAAAGGGAGGGGGTGGGAAGAATAATAGGACCATTTGGGGTAAGGGAGAGGAATGTTAATGGAGAAAGTCTGTTAGAGTTGTGTGTTGAAAGAAGAATGATAGTGGGGAATACTTGGTTCAAAAAAAGTGAAAATCATAAGTATACATGGAAGAGTGAGAAAACGGGGGGGGGGTGGTACTGGATTATGTGTGTGTAAATGGGAAGGATAGAGGCAGATTACTAGATGTAAATGTATTTAGAGGGGCGGGGAGGGGATATCGGATCACTATTTGGTGTGCTAGGATAAGGGTGGGAGGAGAGGTGACGGTTAGGGAAAGGGGGAAAAAGGAGAGTAGAAGTGATAAAAGGTGGAAAAATTGGAGGAGACAGTGGGTGTAAGAGGAGTTTAGGAGAAGGTAAATGGGGATAGGTGGGAAGAGACGTGGAGGGATGCGGGAATTTGGGAAGGTGGGGGGGAGTGGATGAGATTTAAAGAGGCAGTATGTGAAGAGGCTAGAAGGGTATGTGGAGTAAAAAGGGTGGGTGCAAGCAGAAGGAAAGGGAGTGAATGGTGGAGTGAGGAGGTGAAGGAGGTGGTGAAAAGGAAAAAGGAGGCTTATGTGAAATGGTTGGGAAGTAGGAGAGAGGAAAGCTGGGAGGAATATAGAAGGGTTAGAGTGGAAGCAAAGAGGGCGGTGGAGAGGATGAAGAGAAGAGCAAAAGATGAATGGTGTAGAAAAGTGACGGAAAATTTTGAATCGGGGAGCAAAATGTTCTGGAAAGAAGTAAATAAAAAAAGGAAGAAGAAGGAGGGGTTGGGGGAGAGGATTAGGGGAGGGGGGGGGGAGGGGATAGGAGGAGAGGATAGGGTGAGGAAGGGGGGGGGGGGGTATTTTAGTGGATTATTGAATGAAGTGGGTGGGGGAGGGGAGGAAGTTTTGCAAGAGGTGAGGAATTGGAGGGAGAGGGGAGGTAGGAGAGGATGAAATAACAATGAAGGAAATTATTAGGGCCTTGAAAAAAAAAAAAGGGAAAGTGGCAGGTCTGGATGGTGTGGAGAATGGAAATGTTGCAGAAGGGAGGAATAGGGGTGGAGGAATGGCTGTAATAGGTTAGTAAAATAATAATGCTGGAAGAGTGGTGAGGTACGCAACAGGATTGGGAGGATGGTTGTCTGGTTCCCCTGTATAAGGGGAAGGGGATAGGATGGAATGTGGGAATTATAGAGGTATATGTCTTTTAAGTGTGGTAGGGAAAGTGTATGGAAGAATACTGATTGAGAGAGTGAGAGGTTTAACGGAGGAGAGAATGGGGGAAGAACAAGAAGGATTTAGGGAGGGAAGAGGGTGTGTGGACCAAGTGTTTACACTAAAGATGCTTGTGGAGAAAAGTATAGAGAGGAAGGGGAAAGTGTATGGGTGTTTTTTTAGATTTAGAGAAAGCATATGATAGAGTGAAAAGGGGGGAATTATGGAGGGGGGTGAATTGTGGAGGGTGGTGGAGGAAAATGGAGTGGGGGGTAAATTAAAGGGAAAAAAAAAAAAAAGTTAAGGCCTTTTATAGGAATAGTAGAAATGTGTGTGAGAGTATTAGGAGGGGAGAGGGAGATGTTTGGGGTGGTGAGAGGATTGAGGCAGGGGGGTGTAATGTCGCCGTCTATTCAATTTGTTTATGGAGAGTGTTTGCAGAGGAATTGGTGAGGGAGGGGAGGGGGGTGGATATTGATGAATGGGAATGATAGAAGGAAAGTGAACATGATACTTTTTGCGGACGATACTGC
>JABUQX010054429.1:45000-47001 GCA_015478945.1 Trachelipus rathkii
GGAGTCTGAAACGGCTAATGATGCGGATCACGGAATCGCAGTCGGAGCCAATTGCCGGAGCATTGCCGGACTGGAGCCGGCTTCGGAGCCAAGAGTTCAATCGGTATAGAACCGTATAATAGACCGAGAAAAGGCCTTTCCCTATGTTTAATGTAACCTATAAAACTTGATTTTACAATTTTACGAATTCTCAAATAGTTCCTGAGAGCCCCCTGTAGGGGTCACACAAGTAATTTTTTTTTATATATTACACAGTACATAGCAGATGAAGGAGTTGGAGTTGGAGTCCGAGAAAGAGTCTGATCAACTCCTGGATCAAGGCAGAATGTTGCTGGAGTGGGAAGTGAGATAGAGTGGTGAGGTGATTGAATCAAAACTTGCTCTCGACTTGGTTAATATATGTTACAGCAAACCATATAAAAGGATCTGGTTGCTCATACATGAGCTAGAAGCTCCATGGAACCTATTGCTGGGAACCAACGTTGTAGAAAGCATGGACGGCAGTATCAATTTTTATTATTATTATTATTATTATTATTATTATTATTATTATTATTATTATTATTATTATTATTATTATTATTATTATTATTATTATTATTATTATTATTATTATTATTATTATTATTATTATTAATTATTATTATTATTATTATTATTATTATTATTATATTATTATTATTATTATTATTTTGTTTAACGGGTTGCGGTAATTCCAAATGCGTACGCGTGCGCCCGCAGGAGCAATATTAGCTCGCGAACGCGCAAATATTTTACTTGTAAAGGTACTATATATCATTATGCAATATATTCCGATTTTAACTTAGCCAGTACAGTTTTAATAAATATATTTTCCTTTAAACCATGATTTTAATAAATTGTTTACTTCATTTTCTTTTTAATTTCTTTTTATATAACCCGTTTTCTCAACTTTGAACATTAACTATAATATTTTGAATACATCATTTTCTTTTAAACTGAAGCATTTTTATTTGTTTTTAGAAATGTTTCGTTATTAAAATTTTTTTAAAAACATTTTATGTTTTTACTAAAAAATGTATTTTAAACATGTTCCAGACCCTCTCATCCGACCATGCGCTATTTCTTTACTGCTTTAAGTCATATTTGACTACATATTTTGTGAAAATAACTTCATTGTTTATTGAACATTGAAATATTCAAGGTAACCATTACATGGATAATGTTCATTCCGATGGGATTTCTTTTTTATATACAAAGGAAACATTCTATTTTTTACACTATATTCTATAACTGTACATCTGTTTTTACATAAACATGTTCACTTGGCAAAGGTTATATTATATCACAAATGATCCTTTTCCGCTTTGCGTCAAACTGGATGACGTCAGTGCGAAGAGCGTTTTGGTGCATTACAGTCAATTCCGTGTTAAGGATAAGAAATAGATGTTCAAAGTCCGCAATATTTCAATTTTTTAATGTGCGTCACGGTATAAAGATGGTTTTCATTGGTTGATGATGATGATTGGTGAGCATTATTTTATTTGTTTTTCTTTCCATTATTCTATATATATATATATAATATATATATATATATAATATATTGATATATATATATATATATATATATATATATATATATATATATATATATATATATATATATATATATATTATATTTATATACATTATATATATATATATATATAATATATATATATATATATATATATATATTATATAGTATAATATATATATATATATATATATATATATATATATATATATAGTATATATATATATATAAAATATATATTATAATTATCTATTATATATATATATATATATATATATATATATATATATATAATATATATATATATTATATATATATATATATATATATATATATATATATATATATTTTATTTATTTTTATTTATTTTACCTACACTTTTTTCCCGCTTGAGTCGGGTGTGGTACGTACAGCTCTCTCATTCACACTTCCCTCATCTCGCGCTC
>JABUQX010054430.1:5000-22412 GCA_015478945.1 Trachelipus rathkii
TCACTGCATAAACGAAAAATCTCTCTCCACACCATACTCACCCCGCGCATCACCTTCGAAACCGACCGCCATAAGTCACAGAACATTAATTAAAAATATACATCTACAGTTCCACACCGAAGGGCACCCTGTCAAAAGCTCATGCTCATCTTATGTTCACCTCTACGCAGAAACGACCCCGACACCCCGACCGAGACCCCCGAGAGACCCCGAGACGCACCCCTACTCGCCCGTAGCCCCTCAAGCACTGCCCGCCCGCCACCCCCCCCCCCCCGACGACCCGCCCGACGGCCCGCTCGAGCAGCGACCCGACGACCGCGACCGAGACCCTCCCCCGCCGACCCCGACGACGGCCCCGACCGACGGCTCCCACGCCACCCCGCCCACCCGCACAGACCCGACGAGACCACCTCCGCCCACCCCCGCCCACCGCTGCGGACCCATACCACCCACCCGACCCCCGCCGCACGACCCCCCCCCCCCCCCCCACCCCCCCGCCCGGGCCCCCCCGCAGGCGACCCCCCCGACACGACACGACCCGCCTGTCCGACAGAACATTATTCTCTCACATTCACAATCTACTCTCTCACACCCGCCACTACCTTCTCACTCACACTCATTCTCTCTCTCCCACACGCTTTTACAATCTTAAAACACTACCTCACTCTCCCCTACCTTCTCCTCACAGCTCTCCTCTCGCCGACCAATCTCATCACACACCAACCGAACACCTCACACCACACGGAGGCGTTCGCTCGCCTCACCACACGACACTAGGCTCACTCTCTTCTTCGACCCATTTTCCTCACAGCACATTTTTTCTCCCCTCTATTTGCCTCACCAACTCCACATCTACCGCACACACTAGCCACTCCGCCCCTATACCATATTAATTTCTTAGGCCCGACACCCATGAGATGCCCATGGCGCACAAGACATTTGAAAAATAATACAAACTATTGCCCTCAGTCACCACTCAAGTCGTATATAAGCCCCTTATAAACAAATCGAAATGAACCCCATGAGCATCTCGCCCCCCCCAGGTCACCCAATACCCTCCAAGATACCGGTCTTTACCAAACATAACAATTTCCCTGGACCTTCACCCCAAATTTTTCAAGCTCAAATTAATCACAACCTTATTTTCACGGTTTCTTTCCCATTTACCGACAATTCCTCCACAAAATTTCAACATAGTTTCATGAAAGCTCACATCCTGATGCTGCAAATGATTCACTACAATTCCGTTCATACACAAATGCTTATAAACATAAACCAAGCGAGGCCACCATTTATTTCCCGTATTTCACCAACTTTAAAAAAGCAACCCTTGTTCCCTCCCCTACCACTCCTAAAAATTAATAAACACACGTGTCATTAGCGTTGTGATAAAAAACAGGGGCCGACCCCCCCCCAACAATCCAGTTATATTTTAACTATAAATATATACTACTATATATATTATACTACTACTATATAATACTATATATAATATATATATATCACCTATATATCATATATATATTATTCCATACTATATATATATATATATATACTACCTACCTATAATATATATATATATATATATATAAATATATTATATATAATACTTATATAGCTACTATATATATAATATATTCTATATAATATATATATTATACTAATATATATATATATATAATATATATATATAATACATATATACATACAATACTATTATATATATATATCACTGATATATACCTTACACCTACTATACTATACTATAGTACCTTCACATGACTATGCAAATTAAAATGAAATTATATACCTAATATATATCTGAGCGGGTTGCTGTAAATCATGGGATCATTGAATTAGGCTATAATTTTTCGATGCATGGATGGGAGCATTTGAGCGTAACTTTTGGAGGCTCTTCAAATTCATAACAAAGATACTTTCAACATATCAGAGTGACTGATTTTGATTCTCTTCTTTCAGGTTGTCTGGGTTAGTGCAATTTTTAAAATATATTTAGATACCACTGTATTATGTTTATGAATGTGTGTTTATTTATTTGTGTTATACGTCACTAAAGAAACTATTGTGTAGATGTTCTCAGCTCTGGACTTCTAAACTATTTTTAACTTTAATAATTTGTTGATGACAGAGGAAGTTTTACATAATTTGCAGTATACGAGGTTCTACCCAAAAGTTTGTGAATTTGACTAAAAAAATGTTGCTTATCGTCCCTCCTAGTTTCCACTGTCTCCTTCGAACTAGTTCCTTTGAGCATCTATACAGCGATCCCAGCGCTTTCCCATGATTCCATGCATACCTGGAAGTTCTCAAGTGTTAGTGCGTTGAAGACCTGCATTCCTGCAATTCTGCTTGAATCTCCTCAATCGTGTTAAAACGACGCCTTTTCATCCGTAATTTCATTTTTGGAAATTGGAAAAAGTTGCAGGGGGCAAGGTCAGGAGAATAGGGTGTGTATGTGTGTGGAATCACTGTAATGTTTTTGGAAATAAGGATTTGTTGAACAACGAGTGATGTGTGAGCAAGCGTGTTGTCACGGTGGAGAAACCAATTATTGTTCTTCCACTTGTCTGGAAGTTTGCACCGAATGCCCTCTCACAGCCGTTTCAAACCTCACAGTAAAACTTGCCATTGACTTTGTGAACAAGAGGCGAGTTTTCTTCTTGGACAATGTCGTGAATGTGGTAAAAAACGATTAACGTGGACTTGACATTGCTGCTAACTTGAGGTGCTTTTTTCGGCTGCGGTGAATTTGGCAACTTCCACTGCGACGACTGCTGCTTAGTCTCAGAATTATAACCGTAAAAAAATGATTCATCAGCAGTTATGATATTGAAGATGAAGTTTGAGTTATCTTTGACTTGTTGTTTGAGTTTGTACAGACCGAAATGCGATCAATCTTCTGTTCGTTGCTCAGCAGACTTGGCACTACTTTCGCTGAAATGAGTCATGTTCAAAAAGGTTCGATAAAATGCGTTGAACAGTCGCGTATGATAATCGTGGATAATTCGCCTGCGATCTGCAAGGATAGCCTTGTGAACTTTTGCTATGGTTTCCGGAGTTGTCTTTGCTGACGGTCGTCCGGAACGCTCATCGTCATCGATAACTGTTCGTCCGTCCTTAAAGCATTTGTACCATAAATAGGTTTTGCTTTTGCTTATGGCATTATCTCCAAAGATTTCCTGTAGCATACGATGTGTTTCTGCAGCAGTTTTTTTTTTTTTTTTTTTTTTTAAGTTTGAAACAAAAATTTAATGCAGATTCTATGCTCGTTAAAATTCGTTATATCAGTTGAAAAAAAAGACTGATTAATGAAACCTACACTTACAAAAACGCATATTTCAAGCTGCAGGCTTACTACATGCAGTTCGCGCGCGATGTTCAAATTCTCCTATCTTTTGGGTACCACCTCGTATATACTTAGCTATTTTGCCCCCGGCCCCCTCCTACTAGAAGCGGGTATCCTCATGACATTTTGACACCCGGCCCAGCCTGGCTCAGAGGTTCTCTTCAAGGAATTAATTAATAGGGTGAATACGTCTAGTGTTTATCAAGTTAGGGAAATTCATTAGGTGTCTTTTGTCATCCTAAGTCTGATAGAGACATTTTTGGCAGCGGGAGGAGTAGGAGGAGGAGGAGGAGGGCGCTTTTTTATTTTAAGTTTGTATTCCTGAAGGGAGTAAACTCGGGATAATGTTTTGCATTTTTTTTTGGTCCATGGATTGATTGTTTTGTAGGGGATGTTTCTTTTGGACGCAATTGGAGTATTTTGTTGTTTTTGTATATGAAGCAGTAATTTTTTTTTCATGTACAGGATCCACCATGGCTCACAGAGAAGCTGCCACACTGGGTTGAATAACCAACTCCATTTGTATTTGTGGGTCCTGACTTATACATATTTTAAATGTCAAAGAAATTTTGGATGGCAAAATGAATCTTCAGTCACAAATAAATAAAAAGCTAAATAAAAAAAGATGTCCTTACATTATAAATAGTCGCAAAATCTTATGTTATAAAGAATATTCAGTTCTTGAAGATAAGAAAAAATAGTTACTGTTAAAGTAGGAGGATTCAGATAAGATTTCTATTTGCTGGGTCGTGGTTACATTTTATTTTCTTGAGGGCTTTGATGATTTTCCTGTTTTGAAGGGTGTGTGGGTTTTTGGCTTTGTTTTGCAAAGTGGATTACAAGAATATTTGCGTGTTGTTTGGTGTATTAGAGGTTTTGTGTGTTTGGGTTTTTGATGGATTCGTGAGTATAAGTTTGTTGGTTGTTAGTGTTTTTCAGTATTTTTATTTCTTTTCACATTTTGGTGTTATTCGTGTGTTGGATGTTCTTGGCGAGGAAAGTTTGAAAGTTATTTGAAGAATGTGTTATTTAATATTGTGTTGATTTAATAATAAGAGTGGTAATTGTATTAGAGTTTGTGTGATGTGGGTGTTGTTTTGAATGTTTCGTTGTTCAATTTGCTGTTCAATTTCAGGTGTTAGGGCTGGATTGTATTTTTTTATATATCCTCTGGGAATGCTTTGGTTAGCTGCTTTTTGGATTAGAGATGTGAAATTTTGTATGGCGTTTATGATATTTAGGGGGTGTATGTTATTTTCTAAGTAATTGGTGGTGTGTCCAGTCGGCTTTTTTGTAGTTTGTGTACGATACGTTTTCCTAAGTGGGTAGTTTGTTTTGTTAACGTTTTGATATTTTATGATGATGGGGAGATGGTCGGAGTGTAGATCGGTTTGTGTTGACCATTTGAGTGAGTTTGGTATGCAAGTTATGTGAGCATATTGTTATGTCTGGTGATGTTTAAGTTTGGTTGATGGCAAGGTTAGGTGCGATGTGTATTCCTCTATAGTCTGCTTCTTGAGCGTTGTACCATGTAGGGTGGTGAGCATGCATATATATATATATATATATATATATATATATATATATATCTTTATTATATATTTATACCTATATATATATATATATATATATATATAATATATATATATAATATATATATATAGTATATATATATAATATATATTATACATTATATATATATATATATATATATATATATATATATATATATATATATAAACTACCTTTTAACGTGCTTTATCCCCTATATATAGACTGAATATGAACAGCATAATAATGACTTGAAGAACAGTGAAAAATCTAATGAGGTTAGAAAAATTGATGATCCAAGATTAAATTTATTACCTCTTCATGGAACTTCAAAGAATTTTCCCTGCACACCTACTTATAGTTCAAAATATGGAAAAGTCTTCAAAAAATTTTCAGACGAAAAACAGGAATGTGAAAAGTTACGCAAATCTAGTAAAGAGCAGGGCAGATGTAATATACAAAATCGACCAAAGGTTGTTGGACATAATTTATCTACCATTAAAAATAGTACATGCTTAGGTCACAGAAGTATGCCTTATAAATCAGTCAATTTAGAAATGGTGTCAATTCCTCATATAAATATTTCACCTTTAGCTAAGGAGGCTTTGCCTTATGTTAGTATTGAACCATCAATTTCAGATGAATTGCCCCGAAAAAGTAGACCTATTTCTCAACTACTCAGGAAAAAGTTTTCTAGTAAGCTAACTAACTTGGAGAAGATAAAAAATGTTTCAATTGATATTCCACCGTTAGATAAGCAGAAACAGCCGAGTATAAATGTTCTTCCATGCAAGAACAGAACTCATAATTTTGCTAACCAAGCTGTTTATGAATATAAATATGAAGGTGTATCTTCTGATGAAGAAATAAATTCAGTCGCGGCAGGGCTACGTCATATGAAGACCTATTCAGATTTACCAGGAAGAATTTCGAGTACCAAAGAAATTAATCCTACTGTTTCCAAAATCACTAATAATGATCATTATGCGAATACTCCTAGAGTGGAAAGTTTTGATACAGATAGATTTTACGGCAATCGATTTATCGAGAGGTTAGTAATATATATATATATATATATATATATATATATATATATAATATATAATATATATATATATATATATATATTATATATATATATATATAATTATATATAATATTATATATAAATAATATATAATATATATATATACTATAGATAATATATTTATAGAGAGATAAGTATATATATTATATAATAATAACTATATTATATATATATATATATATATATTAATGGTACAGAGGGGGCGGTAAGGCTGGGCTTTCTTTTCGACGTTTGTCATGTTCTCCTACTGCTTTTCTTTTCCGATGCTTGTACAGCACTTACCCCCAATCTTTGGGGCAAAGGGGAAGGTGGAAGAAGAAAGAAGAAGTATATATATATATATATAATATATATATTATCATATATATTATATATATATATATATATATATATTATATATTATATATAATATAATATGATATATATAATATATATATATATATATATATATCATTCATCATCATCAATCACCATCACCCACCTTCTCTCCCCAAGACTGGGGGTAAGGTGCGCAACATGCACCGGAAACAGAAAAATAGTAGAAGAATATGACGCAAGTGGAAAAGAAAGCCCACCCTTACCTCCCCCTTTATACCTTTTAGTGAGAACTCGTCGCAGTCAGAAAATCCACCCTAGAAATTCACAGGACCGCGACAGACCCCCATCTCGTCAATGTAGGGTTCATCCCTTGGCCCAGGTGCCCCTCACAAAACCCCCGCCATCACTCCTATTATGCACCTTTCTTCTCGCCTTTGCCAAGCTCACATTTCTCTCCTCAATGCATTCCTTCACTGACTCAATCCACTTTTTCTTCTCTCTCCCAGCCAGTCGATTCTTAGCACACTCACCACTATACATCCGCTTAACCAACCGACTATCATCCATCCTTTCCACATGACCAAACCATCTCAACGTACTTTCATATATTCCCTCATTTACCCCTTTCTTCACACCACACAACTCCTCCAGGAATTCCTCATTTTATCAATTCTTCTCACACCTAACACACCCTTAAGATTGTATATCTGAACACATTATACTTTAGATCTATACCTCTTATTCCAGACCATAGTCTCACTACTATGCATCAACACAGGTAACAACATACCCTCATGTAAAACCGTATCGCACTCAATACTTAGTCCCATTACATCCACCAAGGATTTAATTGCACCAGCCACCTTCCTGCCATTCACAACTTTCCTACTACACTCTGCATCATCCGTTCCCTTTTCATCCTAAATATTTAAACTCAGATACTTGTTCCAGCTGCTCACCATCTAACATAACTTCACACTGAGGACTGTCCTAACTCACAACCATAACCCTACTCCTATCTACGTTTACTTTCAAACCCCTTCTTTTACACATCCTGTCAAATCTCTCTACCAATCCTCTCCAACTCTCTTCAGATTCGGCACACAAAACCAAATCATCCTCATATAATAGGTAGGGCACCCTCCACTCTCTTTCATTCTCCATCATTCTAACATCATCCCCTGCAACCCCCACCTCTAGTTCTTTCATAACCCGATCCATATACAAATTGATTAACCAAGGATGCATGACACATCCCTGCCTCACTCCGCTATTAATATTAAAACAATCACTTTCGATTCCATTTATTCTTACACACGCTTCACTATCGTAATACATACTTTTGATTTCATTCAAAAGCCTACCACCAACACCATATATCACTAACACCTGCCATAGAGCTTCCCTATTAATCCTTCATACGCCTGTTGCAAATCCATAAAACCTAAATAATTTATTCTTCTCATTTTCTCAATCATTTGTTTCAGTGTAAAGATTTGATCCACGCATCCTCTACCTCTTCTTACCTCTACTAAGCGCATCTTGTTCTTCACCAGTCAGTCCTTCAGTCACTCGATACACTCTGTTGACCGAAATACCAGCATATACCTTCCCTACAACACTCGATAAACTAATTCCCCTATAATTCCTAGTTACCTTTATCCCCCTTACCCTTATATAAGGGTACTATTACTGCTCTCCTCCAAACCCTCGGAACTATACCCTTCATAAACGCTTTGTTACACAACTATCAAATCCAATCAATCACCATCTCGCCTCCGTTGTTGATCATTTCACCAGTAATTCCATCTATACCTGCAGATTTACCATTCTTTAACTTTCTCACTCTTCCCATTACCTCCTCCTTACTTATGACCTCATCCCCAAAATGCTTATTCCATAGGCTCCCCATAAACTGTGGGTAGGGTGAGCAAACATGCACCAGAAACAAAATAGTTAAAGTAGAAGAACATAACCTAATAGTTAAAGTAGAAGAACATAACCTAAGTCGTAAAAGAAAGCCCCCCCCTCATCCATGCTACAACCACACATACCTTAGCCTCACACTTACTTAAATTTAGCCATTCTTATTCTATCACTAACACCAACAAAATCAACCATAGTTCTGCGCCACAAATCACTCATCAGAATCGCAACTCCTTCCCTACTACTCTCATTCCTCTCCACTCCAGCTCACAAACATTTCACCCCACATCACTCGGCCTCACCACTTCCTCTCATCTTTGTTTCAGTCACAGCAAGAAGATCAAATTTACTCCTTCTAAATACACCCATCAACCCCCCCCCCCTCCTCTTCTCGCCATTTATTCCTGTATCATTCCATCTTCCCAGACATATCATACAGTTTCACCGATAGATACAAGGCCGTTTACGGTCATCACGACCAGGTTTGAGGCATGCATGAGCATTCCTAGGGCATAAATAAGTGGTAGCAGAAACCTAACCCAGCCATTAATGTCCTTTTAGTCACCTTTCTTTACTACACACAATGAATTTGTAGTTCCCTCTTACAATGCAGAATGTTATGTAAATTCCCTTACAGGGATTTCTCTTTTAGTCACCGCTTACAATACAGAATAAGTTATATGAAATCTTTCTCCCCAACATAGACTCATAGAGGGATATATCTTTTAGGCACGTCTAACAATACAATTTGGGGATTTTTTCTCCCCACTTATTGAGATATCTCTTTTAGTCACCCCATATACATGCAGAGAATATGTTTTGGCAATTCCTTCTTTTTTTACATGCAGTGATATATATATATATATATATATATATATATATATATATATATATATATATATATATATATATATATATATATATATATATATATATATATGTATATACTGCTCGATTATATGTAACCTAATCAATATTTGCTTCGATATATATGTATAACCTTGCTTATTGTATATGCCTTAACAACTTAACCTTATATAATATTATACATGATTACCGGTATATATGTGTGTGGGGTTGGAGGGAGAGGAATGTTGATGAAGGGAGCAATCTGTAAGTCGCAAAGGACGTATAAGGGAAAAGCAAAATCAAAGATGAAGACTGTATAAATAAGCTATGTTCACTATCCCTAACAATAAGGAAAAAAATAATAATAAAAGAATAAGAAATACTCGGTTCTCACCTAGTAATTCGTATTTCCGCAATAGTTTTCCACTAATTCCGAATTGTTGGTTGCTCCTCTAAGTCTGTGTGTCTGTATAATAGAATCATCAGCGTTTTTCTACACGGGAGGTATTTGGAGGACTGGGCGAACGTCCGTCATCCCTGGCTGCGAGGAGTTTGAAGGTAGCAGCTTTCTTTTAAGGAATTTTTCCGTAATATCAGATGTCACTGATGAAGGGTAAGGGAAAGAGAGAGGATAGGATATATTTTAATTTAAGTGAACCCTAACAATCTAATTATCGGAGACGGAAAAGTAAATCTCAGACTGATATCAGAGGTCTAAGACTGAATATGACGAAGTAAGACAGAAGTCGCAAGACAAATTCGTGGACTGAAGAAAACAGTGCTTAGTGCAAGACGGGATTGAATATCAAAGTTTGCTGATCAGGTGAGTGAGTTTTTTTCGGTGAGATGTATGAGCAAAGAGTAACATAAAAGGGTTTACTAAACTTTGACTTAAATTCTGTATGAAATCTTCAATTAGTAGACGAACAATGTGGATCTCCAACAACAATTGAGCTATGTGGATGTATGGACCCACAACTAACAGTTTACTTTGGGATGGACCCCCAACTAGCAAGTTGATAGATGGCAATGGGATTTTTGTTTCCCCAACTAGCACCTAGAAGAATAAGAAAAGACTTTTGAGGCTCTTACTCTTTCTGTAAAACGTTGAGTGCTGGTTAATTAACGGATGTATTAAACACCTACCCTAATCAGTATGTGTCAAAGAGGGTATCGCAATCCAGGTGTAGACCAACGAATTGATGGGCCACATTAATTATGAAGATCTGCTTTAGGATTCTAGGATTCTGAAAGTATATAATATTGTTTGGTTCCATATGCGTCAGACTGAATATACATATGGATCAGTATTTCAGATTTACATTACAAATATAACATTTATATGAGTACAATAGTATATCATACCTCTGAGTTGTTGATTGAGTACGTTGAATGGCTCGCTTAATCTAAGGTATGTGTAGCCAATTTATACAACACAATCTAAATTAATTTCTATGAATCTCTCAACAATAAATTATAAGACTTAAAGGGATAGAAAGATTCTATAATACGAAATAAATGGTATTGAATTAGGAACCGACCGGTCTGCCGCCATATTCTAGCGACCACGTGCCTCCGCAAAAAATCAGAAAAACCGGGGTTTCTACCGGGTTAGTTAACGTAAATTTAACCAAAAAGAGGTTACAATCAAACATAAAGTAAATAAAATATATTTAATTCATTACTTTTATTAAATCATTTAAATTGGATGCAAAATATATAAACATACCACAAATATTAATCAATTTTTTTTTTTGGCATTTTTCTTATCATAATCAAAATTTTTACCAATTTCTATGATTTTTTCGAGTGTTTAAACGCAAAAAATGTTCGAAATTATTAATGCTTTATTAATTCGGAAAATGAACAAATGAAAAACTTGTTAAAATTGTAATGTATTTCTGTTTAATGCAATAAGTTAACTAAATAGTTAGAAGAGATAGATTATAATTAATCGAAATCTCTTTATTTAATTGAATTTATTATATATTTTCTTATTATTATTTAATATTTAACTCCCAGAAAGATTTTCATCTTTTCAGTTCATTTTTATCCATTTATAAAAGAAATATCATTATATTTCAATTGTGAAATTGTCCTGCAGCTGGCATCTTTTTAGAGAATCCTCCACCAGTTCGCATCTCTTCTCCGGTCTACCCCTCAGTCTTCTTCCTTCTGGTTCCAACTTCCCATCCTTATTTTCGGCATCTCTGTCCGGTTGTCCTCTCCAGATGCTCCACCACCTCAATCTTCCCCACATCCGTCTTCAGTATAATCTTCTTCACTCCTACAGTTTCTCGGGACTCTTTCGTTCCTTATTCTGTCTATTCTGCTTCTTCCAGTCATTGTTCTCAGAGCTCTTCATTTCCGCCGTTTGTATTCTGCTCTCCTCTTTTTCGTAGTAGGTCCATCGTTTCGTCTTCCTGTATCATGCGTCGTTCGGGGTCAGTAGTAACTTTCAATAGATTACTTTTTAACATCCATTCAACTGGATTTCCGTTCCTCACATGATTACAAATAGCTCTCTCATAGCTTGTCATGATTTTCCCATTCTTTTGAATCTCTCCTCCACATCTCCTCTCTGGTTAAACATGCAACCTAGAAAATAAATCGAGGAATCCACTGGGCTTCACCTCTTCTCTCCTTACTCCCATCGTCCTCATGCCTTCGTCGTTTCCTCCGGTTATTTAATATCTTGTTTATTTACATGATCGTTTAATTGTCATTCCCTGCCTCCCCATCTCCTCCGCAACAGCCTCACACTCCGTATTTCTTCTCATGCCTCTCCTCAAACATGCTAGATCGTTCCGATACGCCATTGATCCATCAGTAGACTCCCATTCTCTTCACTTACTTATTATAATTAAATATAATATGTAATTCATACATACATATACACTCCCTTGTTTTACTCCCGTTTTAAGCTCGAGCCATATATCAATTTCACTCTCCGTTCTGATGTTACAATACATTTTTCGTCCACATACTCGGCATATTGCTTCTTCAATCTTCACAATCATAATTTTCTCCATACTCCATATGTCTCTCCTCTGGTAGCAGGATCAAAAAGCTTTTGCAGATCAAGTAACGCATTACATAAAAACCTTGCGTAGTTTAAATCTTCCAATAACTTATCCTAGTGTAAATCAGGAGATCTGTCGTTCCTCTTCTCCTCTATTTACCCATGTTGCTCCTTTCCCAGTCTCGTCTCACTAAATATCTAACTTCTGTCCAATATCTTCCGTAGATTTTTGCCAGGTTGGTATCAATAAATTCCTCTATAGTTTTCACAGTTCACAATCTCCTTTATACCTTTAATTTTGGGGTATTTTATAGCTTTCCCCCATTGCTCTCCGGACTTTTCCCCTCTCTCCAGAAAATGTGTTTCAATCAGGTTGGAGAACTCTCTCCTTCATTACTCTTCCTCCTCAAGTCACCATTCGACGCACTGCCATGCCTCCTTGCCATGGGGTGCACTTTGCCGCCTTTTCTTTTTTTTTATAGCCTCCTCATATTCTTCCATTGTAATCACTTCTTCCTCCTCCTCTCCTCTCCCTTCTCCCCCTTCGCCACCACTTCCTCGTGTGCTCTGTATTCTCTGAGGTTTCATATCAATTTCTTCATACCTCTCCAGTTGCTACCTGTATATTTGTTCTCTCCGGTTTTAACAGAATCTCTCCATTTCCTATCCCTGTATGTTTTGTATTTTATTCTTTCGGTTTCCTATATCTTTCCAACATTAGAGCTTTTCTTTCCCTCATTTTACAATCTAAGCGATAATTCTGGCAGCTATTCTCTCCGCCTCTCTCTCGCCTTGCTCTTGATATCTTCTGCTTCATGATTATACATATTCCTCTCTCGCGTCTCCCGTTCTTCTCTTCGCCATTTTCTCTTTTTCTCTGTTTCTTTTCTGATGCAAGTCTTCACATTCTTCGTTCAACATGGTGTGTGTCTTTTCTTTGTCTCACCCACCTTAATATCCAAGCGTTTTCTCTGCAATCTTCTTTTATACTCCTTTCAACCTCTCATTTTCACTACCGTTCTCAAGTTCTTACATCTCTTTTTGTACCTTCTCTCTAGTTGTTCATCACCATCCTTTCTAATTTGATCTACTGTTTCTTATTTGTTCCTTAACAGTTCTTGCCTCATCCTCATTATCTCCACCATCATTCTTTGATCGCATCTCAAACTGAACTTCTGGATCTACCTTTACATTTCTTATACATTCTTACTGATACTAATATATAGTTCTATTTCGATTTTTGATCAAATAGCTGTGGTTATTTGGTTCCCACCTAAATATCATATAATGTCGTACTTCCGATTTTTATAAAAGGTGGTTCATAATCTTCCAAATCTATTCCCATACAGTAACCTATTAATTCGTCACTTCAGATTCTCGTCTCTTCTCCCACAATCCCAATACTTTCTTTCCACTTCTCCCTCTCTCTTTCCCACTCTGGCAATTGAAATCTCGCTACAGACACTCTTTCCATCTCCTCCCAATCCCCAACCTTCCTTCCATTTCTCATTAATGCTATTTTTTTTCTCCTGAATGTCCTTGCTTGGTGCGTATACTGAAATATACTTATATTTTCTGACCAGATTTTTCAACAGTTATATATATAATAATATTGATAAATATATATATATATATTATATATATATATAGATATAATATATAATATGATATATATTATATTATATATATATTCGTATATAATGAATACAACTTACTCGACAAAAAAGCAATGATCCCAAAATTTCTTTCGAAAACATTATAAATATTGAATTTTAATTAAATGATCCTTTTTATATATTAAAATTATTAATTAATTGAAATTATATTAATTTTCATCCTAAACTCTTTTAAGACTTTCAGTGTTTTTGATTATCATTTCTAAATTTAGCTACCCCGCCCCGCTCGGTATTAGAGCAGCCCCGGCCGGCAAAAATTTCCGCCCGGCGGTCCTATATGAGAATATATAATATATAATATAATGATAATATATAATCATATCTTATATATATATATATATATAATATATATAATATAATATATAAATATATATATATAATAATATATATATATATATATATTTTTTTTTGTTTATCTTCTCCTTTCCTAGATTGGAGGCTGAATGTTGTCAACATTCACTGGAATATAGAAAAGTAAAACATGATGCAGGCGACAGATGCTATATTTGAAGTCGAGGAAGTTTTCACAATTACCGTATGTTGGACAAGGATCCACACAGTGGTTAATCTCGTCAATGTGGTTCCTCCTCTAGCAGTTCCCACAACCATACCCCGATCACAAAACCGCCATTCACTCATATATATAGTTATTATATATATAATATATATAAAGTATATATAATATAATATATATAGTATATAATAAGTAAAGTATATATATATTATAAGTTATTATATATGAGATAGTAGTATATCTATATAATATATATAATATATATACTATATATAGATAATATTATATTAGTATAATATTATATGTATTTATATAATATATTATATATATATATATATTATATATAAGTATATACCGTAATATATATTAGTTATGATTGTTGATGCCTCTTGCTCCTCTACGAAAGTGTAGGTCAGGCTAAGATTATTAAACTATGTTCCTTCAAGCTTTCTAATTTTCTAAAATCATTAGTTTTAAGAGATGTTAGGTTGTTGTTTGTTGTTTGTAGGGGGCATTCTTTGATCGTGGATGGAGGGCATAAATTTTAATTCGTAATTCTGAGGATGGAGGGGGGATGGTGCCAGTACGTAGAGTATTGACCGGATTACAATATCGTGTTTGGGCTAGTCCAGAGTTTCTTCTGTATGGAATATTTTGGATAGGGCCTGGATTATGGTGTTATTTGATATGTGGAATTATCAATTTCTTTGGAAATTGGGTATAATAAGAAGTTAATATAATTAGGGTGTGTCCTGGCCGTTGATGGAGAAAATAAGTTTCATATGTATATTATTTGACAGCATCAATTTCAAGAGGGCTTTTCATAGGAGGATTTTACTTCAGGTAGGTGGGGACAACTGCGGAGCGAAATCAACAATTATCTATAGAGCTCTATTTCTCGTACAGTTTCTACTCCATTGCGTAATTGGATTTTGATATTTTCTGAGCCCAGGATTCATAGTTTAAAAAGGTAAGGAGGTATTGTCTATTATACTATTGTGAGGTCTCTCTAATTGTTGTCAAAATTTAGTTCCTGCAGTGGTTTCATACAGTTTAATTTCTCCTCTCTCCTAGATGTATATGTTGATGAGGGGATAGGAGGGAGGGAGGGGGGCGGGGTTAGTCATGTAATCAAATTGAAATCTAGATATGGTTGTTTATTGAGAGGGGGTCTATTTATTTGATAGAAACTGTAGGGTGAATGATTTCTTATATTTGGGGGTAAGTAATGTGATAAGAGGATTTTCGGGGGAGAAATGCAGTGACTTTGTTAGTTGCTAGCCATTATTCTAATTGGTTTATAATATGTTGTAGTTTTCTGCATGCTGTATTAATAGAGGAATGTTGAGATGTGATTATTAGATAGTCTGCATAGCTCTTAATTCTTATAGAGGGGAATTGGGTTTGCCTTAGATTTATGCATAATAATAAGGTTCAGGAGGTTGGTGAAAGAATTGACTAATGTGGAGAATCCCATTAAATTAAATTTATTTGTATTGAGGAATGGAGTCCTTGCATGACTAACTATACAACAGATTTTGAAATTAGCTATTATTTTTTTTTCTTTGATGGTTTTATTTGTATTTAGTACCATTTATTAAAATGTGTCAGCGGACTGTCAAAACTGATAACCGTATAAATTAACTGGGAGCAGGCAAAGATTTTAGATGTACAGTAATTTAAAATCTTGGGTAGAACAGAGGCAAAGGAAAAAGTTTCAAATTATTTGGAATAATATAAGGCAAGAGAGAGAGAGAGGATGAGAGAAGAGAGAGAGAGAGGAGAGAGAGTAGAGTGAGTGAGTGATGCAGTGAAGTGAGTGAGTGAGTTGAGTGAGTGAGTGAGTTTTGATGAGTGAGTGAAGTGAGTGAGTGAGTGGAGTGTGAGTGTGGAGTGTGAGCTGTATATAATTGAAATTTGAGAGTGGAGAGTGAGAGTTGAGTGTGATAAGTTGAGTGTGAATAAATTGAACCAGATGATAGTTATGGGTTGTGAGAGTGAGGTGTGAATGTGAGTGGTTGTGAGTTGTGAGGGAGTGAGAGTGGAAGAGGAGTGTGAATGTGATGGTGTGAGAGTGAGTGTGAGTGTGAGAAACCTGGCGATGTGAGTGTGAGTTGGGATGAGTGTGAGACGGGTGTGATATTGTGTGGAAGGAATAGTTGGGATGCAGTGTGAGATGTGAGGATTCTGTGTGAGAGTGTGAGAGTGTGAGAGTGTGAAGAGAGAGTTGAGTAGAGAGAGAGGAAGACGAGGAGAGAGAGAGAGAGAGAGGAGAAGAAGAGAGTAGAGAAGAAGAGAGAGAGTAGAGAGAGAGAGAGAGAAGGAGAGAGTGAGAGAGAGATGTAAGGAGAGAGAGAGAAGAGATGAGAGAAGAGAGAGATGAAGGGAGAGAGAGATGGAGAGAAATGTGACATTGCAAAATGAAAATGTGTGTTTCAGAGCTAAATTCTACTGAACTGTTTTCAATAAATTTTAAGGTAAACATGCTGGTTAATTATTCGATATATTTAAAGTCTTGGCACTATTTGCAAATAAACAATACACATTTGTCAATAATATGTTCCTAGAAGCAACACTGCCACAAAATGTAGTTAATGAAAAATTTTTCTACAATCAATTGAAATAAATGTTATATGGAAGGAAAAGGTATGTATGCATATTTAAATTTCTCTAGGAATTTCTAGGTGTCAACAAGATGGAAACTCTTTCAAGAAGGTAACAAACTGGTTTTTCTATAAATAATTCGAAGCATTCAATGGTAAAGTAAGGATATTATTTACATGTTTTTGTTCAATAGGACTTAAATACATGAGATCAAGACATTCAACGAAATATAAGTAGAGAAATATTTTTTATTATTTCAATT
This sequence comes from Trachelipus rathkii, assembly GCA_015478945.1. Lineage (NCBI taxonomy): Eukaryota > Metazoa > Arthropoda > Malacostraca > Isopoda > Trachelipodidae > Trachelipus > Trachelipus rathkii. The sequence continues at coordinate 22,177 of JABUQX010054430.1, forward strand.
CCCCTTAATTTAGAGAATGGGTTCTATCGCACCTCAATCTCCTGTTTGAAAATAATCCTAACTGATAATTCACTATTAATGTTCTTTAATTACTGGTGCCAGCAAAGCGAAATTTAAGATTGTAATTGCAGAATTTTAAACAGATTATGAGTAGATATGCCATCAAGCCGTAAACTGACATATGTAAAAGAAATTAAAACATATTATCTTCGTGAATCAATGTAAGCAACGATTAA
>JABUQX010054431.1:0-12500 GCA_015478945.1 Trachelipus rathkii
TAGACAAGTTCACCGTGAAGACTTAGTTTATAAGATGATACAGACGACAATTACACCTAGTGACATAAACTTCTTTTAGCCCGGGACGAATAAACTGTAATCACATTTAACAAAAGTTCCATACTTAACAAACAGTCAAAGACTAACTAACAAAGCAGTATTTAATGTAAGCCATTAAACTTGTCACGCTATTCAAAACCAGCTTTTAACTTCTTCATGTCATAATACTGTTAACTATTCAAAATTTAGTATTTTTATTAATATACATATTGTATATTTATCAAAGATTTATCAATAGTCCTATGCCTAACTACTTGTAAATAGGAACTATAAGAATATAAATGAACAACGCACACGACGCACACCTTCACACCACTCATACATCCAATCAAGCACTTAACAAGCGAAATGCTAGCATTTAATCTTAAAAGTTATTGTTTTGAAATATTTTAAAAAAATATAAAAACAAAAGTGTAAAAATAAAATTTTAAATTAAATTAAAATAAAAAAAAAATTAAACAAAGTATACTTGCAATTTAAAAATAAAACGTTTCAAAGAAAATTAAAAAGATTTAAAAGAAATTAAAATTAAATTATGAGAGTAATGTGTATAAAATAAATAAAAATTTAAACAATGTATTTTAAATTGCAAAATAAAACTTAACTTTAAATAAAATAAAATCTTAATTCTAAAATAGTACAAAGTACAATCCCACTCCAACATTTTACAAAGAAAATGTAATTGAATTACAGTGGGTATAAATAATAAAATACATTATATTAATCAAAAAATAAGTAAATTAAGCAATATATGTATGTCTCTTCATCATTAGGAAAAAAAATTATAAGGTTTAAATGTATAAATCTATATTTTATTGGGAGAAAGAAAAAAAGTGAAATATTGTGAAGTAGAAATGTCAGTCTTCCCAACATCTTAGATAGATGGGTTGTATTTTTGCAGATAGCAAATGCAATGATTACTGTGACGATTGTAATTGTATTAGAATAACAGAATATCAAAGATATGTATATCAGATAATTTAGATCATTTAATATATTTATTAAATCGACAGTAACATTTATTTTACATAAGATTTTAACATTTAAAAGAATATCACTATTTGTAAATGAACTAAGAATAAATTGTACAATTAAAGTTTATATTATTAATATTATATATTGATAACACATAACTCACACACACACATCAACACTCACACACCACTCATACACATTCAAACATCACAATCAATTATTTTATCAATCTTCAACGATATGCTATATTAACTCATAAATATAATAGTTTTCAGTGATTTCTTTATCGTTTCTTACCACTTATTTCACGAGACTTATATAATAATGAAAACTCAACCAGACATGTAATATAAAGAAACAATAAACTGCTAAGCATTTTACAAAGTATTTGACATATTTAATAATATTATAAGTTACATAACATATTAGCATATACAAAACTCGTCTCTCATATCATCACACTTTTTTCAGAGCATTATTCTTTACCATATCAAATATGATTAATTTTAATTTTACCTATAATATTATAATTGGTTAAAAGAAGTTTTATAATTCTTACCGTAACCTAATTATGTTAATCATATTATAAGAATAATGAACATCACATACACAATCACTAACACACACACATATATAAACACACAGGTACACACAGTTATAATAGATATAAAAGACCCACACACACTACTCACTGATACTCGTTTGGTAGGAAAATTATAATTTAGATATTGAAGGTGATGATAAGATGACTACTATTATATCGATTTAATACTAACAACACTAATACCACACATCAAACAACACCACACACACACTCACACACACATCATAGAGCAATAACTGACGTAGTATTCACATCACACACGCAACAGTTATACATCAACAATCACACACTACGAAAATTAAATCTGAATAGGCATTTAATCAAAGTTCCCAATTTTCAACCTAAAATATTATAAAAAAATTTCCAAAAAAATAGGAAATAAATTAATAATAATAAAAAAAGGGTTATAAACAAATATTAAAGTTCCAAAGTAAATTTAACAAAGAAACAATTAAAAAAATTAATAAATTTTAATTAAAAAAATTTGAAAAGAAATTTAAATTAATAATTAAAATATAAACATTAATCGTTTAATAATCAATTTATTCACCTTAATTGACAAAAAAAAAAGTTAGAAGATAATTTCTTTAAACTAAAATAAAAAAAATAAAAAATGAAATAATTATATTAAAAAAAAATATATAAAAATAAATTTAAATAAAAAATAAAAATATAAATTAAAATTAAAATAATAAAAATTAAACACAAGTAATAATGTAAAATTTAATATAAATAAAATATGAATAAAAAAATTAGTAAAAGTACAATTTTGTGGTAATTTCGATTGTGTGGAAAAATTCATATTATGTTAATTACTGTTTATTGGAAATGAAATTAATGAAATTTTGAAAAATGAAAGTCAGTTTCATTATAACATTGAAAGAAGGGTTTATTGTGTTATTTTCAAACATTTGGATATATAAGTATTTTAATTACATGGGTACCTAACTTACGAATAAACAGTTTCATTATTTTTCAAAAGAGTATCTAAATGGCACATTAACTACATTACTTATTATTCGCCACAATGAATGTAAAGCTACCAAGGGGGAATGCGCTTTACTCATTGAAAGGGTGATGAATCTGGCGAAGGGGGAATCACTCCGAAGGAGGTGTAATAGAGCGGGCTTTGGGCTCATAAACACAGTTTCGACGATACGCGACCGTTGCCCTCTTCGGAGGGGTACAAGCTCACAGTCCAAATTTCACGTTCCGATTACGCCTTAGCTAACATGGTTTTCAGAACGAATTTGACCTGGGCGCTAAGGGGGCAACACCCCTTAGGGGTGACTGAGGGTACACCAAACTCGTGTGGGGGATCTGTTTTTGATAACCGGGAACAATAATTCCATTTAGATTTGCAAAGTTTCAGGAACACCGATAGCCTCTTATTTCTCTTTACGCTAGCTAACAGGGCTGGTGCTGTGTATCGTGTGTGTTTGTGTGTGTGTGTGGTGGTGATGAGGTGTGTCGTGTATAGTGTGTTGTTACTGCGCATGCGCGCCGGCGCGCGGTAATACGGAAAATATTAACTATTATATCATGATAAGATTAATATCATTAACTTATCTTCAAAAGCAACATGGGTTTACTTATCAGCTTACGTCTGATATAAAACGTAGCTACATTTTGATATATCTTCTGGAAGTTGCCTCTCATACATGAGAGCACACTTTACTACAAATTTACATTTTCTCATATTACAGTTGAGCATGTATAGAGTTAAGGTAGCGATTTAATGACGAATGAGTAATTATAGTAATCTATATTAACACTTCTATTATATTATTTCAAATTGTTGTAACGATTTGATTTTTGTGCACGTAGAGAAAGAACGATTTAATTTAACATCGATATTAGATGGAGGTGTAAATCTTCCGTCAGCAGTAATAAATTCGATTGACAACCTACTACAATAAATGGTATACAAACATATCTGAATATTTTATAAATATTCACCTTTCATAGGGACGCAAAAGGTTTCGTCCGCCTTATCTTGGGGTCCGCCCCCTCCTTTAGAGTGACTAAATCCTACATAACGGTACTTACAGACTTAATTCTTGGTTCTTTATCTGAACCTTAAACACCTCTTGAACTCTTTAGACATCGTAACTTGAAAAAACCAATGTTTTACAAATATTTAGTTTTGACTTGCAACAATTGTGCAACATGCATTGTCAACATTGTCTTTGCGCATTTTTTGACTTGGTTAGTTGTCCAATTTTTGTATTATTTTTCTTCAAGGGAGTACTTGACATAATTTATTTTAATATTTTATGTTGTTATATTATATAAGATTGTCGTTATTGAAATGAAAAATTAATTAATCTTTATTATATATTAAATAGGATATTAAATAATATTATTAAATAATATTAATAAATTTAGATAATATAAGTGGAAGTTCATAATCATACATAATCTGATATATTTATATATTAATATATATTATATTATTTGTAAAATAGATTTTATATTATTATATTTTAGTATAACATATTATATATAAAATTATTAAATATATAATTTAATTTCTATTTATTAATTAATTATTATTTTTAATGTTAAGTAAAGATTTGATGCATTTGCATGAATAACTGGGGTGCAATATGTTGCATAAAGTGCTCTTTTTTGAAATCACACTTAAATCTGCTATATAATATCTCTTCTGGCATAGGCAGATAATGATGATATCCTTTTCACAATTATGAATAGGATATTTTTGAAAAGATTTGCATCACAAGGTCATTATAAAGTAAGTTGATTCTAATCTACTAACTACTTGTAGCTAATTAAAGACTATCTATTAATATTATAACATGCTGAACTAACTTACATTACTATAATTACTACTTAACTACTACTCTTACTTAACACTATTTACACCATTTATATAATACTACTTAACTACTATCTGACCTACTTTTAAAATGTACAGAAATGAAACGAGATTAACAAAAAATTACGTTTCGATACACCTTTACTAGGAATAACTTTTTTATGATTAAACCTTATGATAATCCTTATTATAATAATACGTGATATTTATAAATATTGTGAAGAAAGTATGGCTCAGCCCTCTGGCCAGATTGAGGTGTGACACTTTGTACTTAAATAACTACGTTACTACAGCGGTGTAGTGTGTGTGGTGTTTTGAAAAATACAGCTTCGAAACAGGTCTGATTTATGCGCATAAAAATGTGAAAGCAAGAAATACAAATTTGAGTGGTCATAAATAAAAAAAAAACACAATACAATATATATATATATCAATCTTTTCGATGTTTCGTAATATTTTTTTACTATCTATTATATCAGTTAAATGTTGTGAGACATGATCGAGCCCCACATATTATTTGACTCTTGGTAAGTAACTATTCGCTTGAAATTACGAACTATGCACTTGAGTAATGCTAATAGATAATAAACTATATATTTTTTAATTTATTTAAACGTGAACATGTTACAATTGGCACAGTAAGGATAATTACTAACGGGGGTGCTCCTTACCCGGTAGTGAAGGCACTACTTTGTGTAGTAGCGATTTAGGTAGAAATAATACGTTTTTTAAATTAAAAATTATAATAATAAATCTTATTTTTTATAGTTTAAGAAAGGAGATAATTAAAAAATCATGGATTTATTATTACCTTTTAAAATATTGGTATAAAATTATATTTAAAGAAATCATAATTTTTATGGGTATACTATAAGTCTAAAGTTAATTTGGCTTTTCAACGCGAGATTGTTTCACAGATTATTTTTTTATGTCGCTTGTTAAATTATTTAAATTTAATAATTTTATTTATTTTTTTGTTCACTGCATTATCAATGACCCTTCAACGATTTTTATAATATTTATATATATTTATATTCAGATTTATTATGTATTATTATTACTATTTCACGAAGGTGTTTTTTGTGTGAGATATTGACGAGTGGTGTCACTTATCTATAGTTATTCTGGAGTAAGTCTGGCGTATTTAGTTTTATTAAATCGATAATTAATAAATCTATATAATAATAGTTAACAATTTTTAAATCCATAGACAATATTACTGTATACTAATCTAATGATATTACTAGTTATAATTCTTAACCTAAACCATTCCTTAACAACAACATAGACCAACTTAACTATAACTCCATGATTGCTAAGAATTCAACTTAAACAAAATATTTTTAGTTGCATCTAGTTCATTGATTAGTGAATTTTATGCGCCAACAGTATTCTTACATAGGTTTTAATTAAAAGGTTTGGGTATCTAGCATAGATATTTGTTTTCCTATATTTGTAACATTGATACGATTTACATTGAACCAAAAAGTAATGTCTATTTTCTTATCCGTCACGCCATCCTCCTCTGCCTTGATCAATGGTAACTAGATACTTTAGTATGTTTTGCTTTACACTCACCTTCACAAGGTGATCCTTCACCTAGTACTAAATTATAATATTCTCGGATGTGTCTTTCTTCTTTAGTGTAATTTATATTACACTAGTGACTCTATCTCAGTAAACTTTGCAAATGAGTAGGTTCGATACTAAATGCTCTACGTACTTATTAGAGAAAAGCAAGATGGCATATTGGGCTATAGAAGTGTAGTCTACTTATTAACTTTATTGTTGATCTCTTCTCTTACTTCATTTGATATAGATATTATATAGTTTAATTTATATAGAATTTATATATTATATTTTATTATTATATTATATATAATATTATTAATATATATATAGTATATATATATAGTATATAATATTTATATATTAATATTTATTTAATATATTAATCTTATATATTTATTATAATATTATATATTATTTACTATATATATTAATATAATATAATAGTTGTAATACATACATATATATGATTAATTATGATATTTATATATATTAATATATATATATTGATTATATAATTATATATATATATATAATTATTAATTATTTTAGATATATACTTATAGTATATATTATATATATATATATATATATATATATTATATATATATATATATATAGTATAGTATATATATATTTATATATATATATATATATTAGTTATATATATTATATATATATGATACTGCATTATATTATACTATATTATACTTATATAATATATATATATATATATATATTGACTACTAGAATATATGGATATTATATATATATTAATATTAACTTTAATATATTTATATATATATATATATAACTAGTTATATATATAACTATATCTGTATATATATATAATATATATTATATATAATATATATATATATAATATAGTATATATATCATAAATTATATATATAACGAAAGGAAGTAGGGAACACAACTTAAGAGCTGAGAAGTTAGAGTGAGAACACAAGACGAATAACGGAATAAGGTATGTAAGAAGCGCTTCTGCTATGTAAATCGTTGACATGCGAACCAGTTGATACTGGAACAAATCTTGGGGCAATGAAGTGAAGGCGAATTGTTAGTAGTATGCAAAGGAAGTTGTGTGATGCTACAAGTAGGAAGTAAGATGTTTAACAGGCAATGGTGGAATGAAGATCAGGTCGACGAAAGCGTTTAAGGTGAAAAAAGCAAGCGTTGGTTGAATGTACTAAAAGCAAATGATGAAAGTTTCAACAGAAAAGATGCTTGAATGTATATAAGGTGACGGGCAAAAAAACAAGAAATACTAAGAAGGTGTATACGGTAGGAGAAAACAAGAAGGTAAGACATGAAACAGTTTTTGGAAGGAGGATGAATGTAGGATACAAGAATAGGAAAGCTTTCGTGGAAAGGAAGCGCGACAAGGTTAGAATGTAGAATAAAGGGAATCTGCTTAGAAAGTATATCGAATAACGGATGGTGCTTTTGGTATACGATGAAATGGATGTGACGGGACTGTGGAAAGAACACTTCGAAAAATCTGCACAATTATTAAGAGTAATGATGAGGTGTTAGTGAATGGTGTGGTTTTGATGGTGCAAGAAGGAAGTATGGTATTTTGGGGATGAGTTATTAGTACGGAGGAGGTAATGGTAGGGTGAGAGTTGAAGAATGGTAAATCTGCCAGGTATAGATGAAATTACTAGTGAAATGTTATCAAACGAGGCAACAATGAAGATGGTGATTGATGATTCTGGAAGTTGTGTAAAAAAGGCGTTTATGGAAGGGTATAGTATCGCAGAGGATTCTGGAGAAGAGCGGGTCAATAGTACCGTTCTTGTTTTAATGGGTAAGGGAGAGAAAGGGGAACTGTTGAAATTATAAGGGAAACAGTTTATTGAGTGTTGTAAGGGAAGGTATATGCTGCGTATTTTGGTCGAAAGTCAGTGCGTCGAGTCACTGAGCGGATCTGGATTGTAGAACAAGTGGTGCGTTTATAGTGGTAGAGGATGTGTGGATTTCAAATCTTTACATTGAAACAAATGATTGAGAAAGTGAGGGAGAAGAAGAAATAAATTAGATTTAGGTTTTATGATTAGACAACAGGCGTGAATGATACGAGTTTAAGGGAACTTTATGGCAAGGTATTAGTGGTATATGGTGTTGGTGAAGGCTTCTGAATGGAATAAAAAGTTTGGATGACGATAGTGAAGCGCGTGTGTAAGAAATAATGGTGTCAATGGTGATTTGGTGTTAGGGATTAATAGCGGAGTGAGACGGGTGTGCTTGTTATGTCTCCTTGGTTTTATTCATGTGTATATGGATGGGGTTTGATGAAGATTCGAGGTGGTGATGCGCAGGAAAGTGTTCTGTTAGATATGTTTGTTCGATGCGATGAATTTGGAGGCCCCAAGGGGAGCCTGGACTGGGTGTGCCCTACCCTTATTGGTGGATTCGGATGTATTTGGTTCTTGTGTGCGAGTCGGATAGAGGGGAAGTTTTGACTGAGGGATTGTGGTGGATCATCGGAGTGTTGACAGGCGTATGGTATAATTGATGGGGTTTATGATGGTTGGGTGTTTGAAAGTAAAGTCGTATGCGATAAGAGTAAGTTATGGTTGTGAGCGAGTGACAGTTGCTCAGTTGTGAAGTTTATGTTAAGATGATTCGAGGCACTGGAGCAAGTGGTCTGAGTTTGAATATTTTGTGTGGTTAATGCTGTGTGTTTTGTGGGTATGAGCGAAGGTGAAACTGGATGATGGCATGAGTGTATGTTAGGAAGTGTTTGTGAATGGCAGGAAGGTGGCTGGGCGTGTGTGGGCTTTGAGATTTAAAGGGTGGTTGTGTTGTGAGTGATCGTCGTGTGGTTGTCGTGGGTGTTCTTGGTTGCGTGTTGTTTGTGTGTGTGTCGGTTTAGAGTTCGTGTAAAGGTATGTCAAGTGATGTGGTGTTATGTTGGGTCGCTTCGTTGTGTTGTGTTTGTGGTTGTTGATTGGTTTGGTTTGTGGGTAGGCTTGTGGGGGGTGGGTGGGGGTTTGTCGTGTTTGTACTGCTGAGGATGGTGAAGTTGGGTGGTTGTTGCTCTGGTTTTTTGTTATGGACTGTGTTATCTTTTTGGTTGGTCGATCTGTGGGCGTCGTGTGGCGGTCAGGGGCTGCTTGTGTGTGGGGGCTTGTTCGGTTTGCAGTCGGGTGTTTTTTTGGGGTTGGATTGTTGTGTTTATTGTTGATGGGGTTGTATCTGGAGAGACTATGGTCTCCTTGGAATAAGTGAAGTTATTAGATCTTAAAGTTCCAATGTGTTTCAGATGGAAGCAATTTCTGTTCTGGGTAGGGGCACTGTTAGTGGTATGTGAAAGTAGATTAATAGGAAAGGTGGAGGGAAGTGAAACGTATCAGGGAGTGGTGTGGTGTGATAGAATAGGGGTGATGATACAGTGTGGTTGGTGATGGGTTTGTGTTGGGAGGTTGAATGTGGTAGATACTGAAAGTATATGTGTTTTGAGTTGGGTAGATTTGGTTTTGCGTGGTTCTGCATATTTGGTGTGGTGGATAAGGGTGGGTTGTATGTGGTTGTCATTTATAGTTGTATTCATTATTGTCGGTTCTGGTGTGGGGTGTTTTGGTTAAGATGCGGGGGATTTTGTTCGCTGTATTTTAACTGTTGGGAGGACGGCTGGTGTGTTGTGTGTGGTAGAGCGTCTCGGACGCGGCCTGCAGTGGGAGCACGCTGAGAAAGATGGTAAAAGTTTGGCATTTGGACGTCCGGTGAACGTATATGTTCGTAAGAGGAGTAATGTATGTTGGGTGCCAGTATGTGTCTGATTGAATTTTTATTATATGGTGCATCGATAGGAGATTGATTTTATTTTGTTTGCGGGGGGTTTGTGTGTATTGGTGGGGCATGGGGTTTTGTGGCGTTCCGTCTGGTCTCCCGGGTCTCTTTCGTTGTAGTGGTCTGGCATGGTAATGTTTCCCTTTGTTAGTGTCGCGATGTGTTACTGGTGATTTTTAATCATAGTGGAGGTCCGTCGCGGTCCCTATGAATGCTTGCTATGGTGTGGATTTTTCTGTGCTGTGGACGTAGTATCTCCTAAATTAAGTGTTACAGACGGGGGCGGTTTAATGGCTGGGACTTTTCTTCCTTTTCGGACGGGTTTTTGTCTCCATGCTTCTCATCTGACTTGCTGATTTTGGCTTTCCGGATGCTTGTACAGCACCGTTACTCTTCCCAATCTTGGGGCAAAAGAGGAAGGTGAAGAAGGAAAGAATATATATTATATTATATCATAGGGATATTATATTATATGTATATTTATTTTTGGAGTGATTTTGTTAGGGTATTTCACCCGTGTAGTAGGGGCCTATGAGTGAGGGTATCTGGCGGTTGTGTTATAGTTAGTGGGGGGGATGGTGTGTGTTGGCCTTATAGTGCGGTCGGTGCTATTTTCGTTGAGGGGGGTGACTTTGTATGTTGTATTTGCTGAGGGGTGTGGGGGTGTGTATTGTTGTTTGTAGGTTCCCTGCAGTGGTGGTATACTTTGCGTATATTTATATCGGTGGGAAACGGTGTCTTGGTTTGCTTGAAGTATTTGGGTGTGGCTGTGTGCGTTTGGTGTTGTTGGTGTGGTCTTGTGGATGTGGTTGTAGGTAACCGGTGTTATGTGGGTTCTCGGTTCATCGGTTGTGTGGGTGGGTTGTTCTCTGAGCTATTTATAAGTATTGATTGGTATGAGGAGGTTTGATCGTGGTTCATTGGTTAAATATGAGGGCATACGCTTTTATATTGTTGGTGTGGGGGTTGTGTGCCTTGTCGTGGTTGGGTCATTGATAGTCCGTGTGGATGGTCGTGTATTTTGGTGGGGGTGGGTATGCTTTGTGGTTGATGTGTTGGTTCGTTAAGTTGTTTCCTTGATGGAGTGTGGTTTGTAGTGTGGTGACTGTGTTAGATCGTGTATGTTTCGGTATGTAGAAGTTGTGATTGGTGTTTTAGGCGGGGGGGGGTTTTTTGTGCTTGTTGGGGGTGTTGTGTGGTGCGTTTTGTATTTTTTTGTGTTCTGCTCTGAGGTTTGTGTACTTCCATTTGGCGGGTTTACCGTGTTGGTCGGTGGTTGTGTCGGCGGGTTTGTTTTTGGGTTGGGTGCTCACGGTTGGTGTTCGTAGTTTTGTGCTGCAGTCTGTGAGTGTCTTGGAGGTTTTTTATCTTTGTGGCTGGTGATGTTGTCTCTTTCGTCTCTCTCCGTCTCGTGCGTCTCTCCCTGCTCTCTTCTCGTCTCTCTCGTCTCGTTTGCTCGTCTCCCGCTCTCTATCCTTCCTCTCGTCCTCATCTCCGTTCTCTCTCTCTCATCTTCAAATCTTTGATAAGTCTTGGGGTTTAAGGCCGATGTGTTTAACCCAACTTTTCGAGTGACTGTCGTTCTTAATTTTTGATGAGTGTCGAAAGATTTTTGGCTTCCCCTGAGGCTTTGTCGGCCTGTTTACCTCACAGCTTGAGTTAGAATTTCTTTCTTCTGAGGAACTTTATTATGTTTCGGGCGCGATTGGTTTCGGAGAGAAGTAGTAATCTGAATCTAGTGGTTTAAAGTGGAGTCTACTTGGAATCGAGTAATCTGAGAAGGTGGGTTTATTATTTTCATCTTCGACTTATGCTAAAATTTTGATTTCGCAAATTTCAGCATGTCAAACATTACTTTCGGACACCACAACATACACCAGCCTAAACACCAACCCTCTAAAAATCCATACTTAAGTTTCATTTAAAGAACTGAAACGGGTTTTCCACGAGACTATGAAAACATTTAAAATCCGACACATGAATAACTTAGAAAATTCTTACTGTAATCCCCAAAACTCACAAACAAAATAATCGTTTACGCCCTATCAATCTTTAACGTAAATATGTTCCCATTTACAAAATCTACTCAGCTTGGATGCCCACCGCCACCCAACTTAATCCTAATAACGAACATATCCCACACACACATCTAAAAAATAGCACCGATTTCATACATAAAGCACAACACCTCAACTCATGCACACACAACTTCTAAAGTTTCGACGTATGCTCTCTCTTCACCTCTGTTCCCGTAGACACTATCCTCAGCCTATTGCAGACATACATCACAACACAAAATATCACTCTTACTTATCCTTTCCTCCTCCTAAAAGAACTTATAAAACTTACTCTAAAATATGCTATTTTCAATTTCCACGACTCTTCTACAAAAACAAGGTCTGAGTATGGGTTCACCCCTTTCCCCATACTCCGTAATATATTTATGGAACTTACTGAACACAACTTTATTCTCTCACATCCACTCTTAAACAACACCACATGGTTAAGATACATGGACGACATTTTTAAAGCCCCTCCTCGCAACACAGATCCCAACCACATCCTTCAGCACCTAAAGAACCTACACCCTTCCATAAAATACATCCTGGAACTTCCTAAAAACTCCACCCTACCTTA